>LZPO01055314.1:91149-119768 GCA_001675575.1 Neotoma lepida
AAACCTACTAAAAACAATTACAGACTCAAAGCTCAACCATAAGCAGCTCTTACTAAAGGTTACCAGTGCTACAAAAGTGGGAAACATAGTCTTTGCCTCATACTAGTGTGACTCATCTCTTTTGTGGCTCCTGTTTGTTTCAGCTCAAAGGAGAGAAACAACCAGCTTGTACCTCTGTATTCTTCTGTAAAGCATTAAGCCGGTAGGCAGAAAAGAAAGCTGAGTTGCAATCAAGGGGATTAGTTAGAGGAGGAAAACGGCTACTCAGTGAAAAGGTCAGTAGTGCTTTGACTTAATGGTTTTCTTCTGTCAGGTGACTGCTACTAAGGGAGATGAGTACGGAAAGAAAAGCGAGAGCCTTTCTGCTTCCTAAAACTCAGTCCTAAATTTAACAGTCCGGGGCTCTTTGTGAGTAGCAGAATCGGCTATTCAAGGTCCACAANCAGCAGCCACCTTACATAACATCAATCGGTCTGCTTTCTGCATTGATCACTTTTCACTCATGTCATTCCTCTTTGTTTTGTTGTTGTTGTTTTGTTTTGTTTTTGCCTGGCACACAGAGATATAGACATACATCCACATACACAGAAATTTGCAAGGCCTCTCTCAAAAATGATGGATTTTAAATGGGTACAAATAACTCAGCGACACTTATGCAAAAAGTAGAACTATTAAACACAAGGTAAATTATTATACTATTAAATACAAGGTGAATTATTATACTAAAATGCAGATTCTGCATTGTAACTCTTCTGGTTTTATTCCGTTTAAAAAAGAAAACATTCGCAGTGGGATTTCTTATGGAGCTTATATCTTACTGAAAGTTAACAAAGAGTCAGTTTGGGATTCACCATGTGGATGAATCTGGAGAAGCACTTGGTATGTGGTAACCCTCAAGAATCTCTCTTCAGTGTATCTGAACTCTCCCTCTGCACATGTGAATTGGCCCGACTGCTCACACCCACACACACATGCTGAGAATCAAGGTGTAGTGTCAGATAGAGAGAAACAAGGACGTTTGGCACTGTGGGGCTTTTAAAAACAAAGCAATTGTAGACCTCCTCTGTCACTGGCTTCTTATTTTGTTTGCTGTGAAGGATGTGGATTACTAAGAGACTCCCTGNTCATCTGACAACCACAATTCTTTAACAATGGTGCAAAATGGATCTTAATTAGATATGCCTAAGCAAATTATCCTTAATGTATACTTTAATAGGCTCCTCTAGAAACCTGAAGTCTAAATCGACGGGAGTAAGGATGACATTTCACTGCTCAAGCATCTTTGGGCATTTTCCTATTGCTGATTCCAAGCCAAGATTTGTCCCATGAAGAGCCAAGAGTAGAACAGCTAGCTTTGTTTTTAAAGATCCCCTAGCTGTGAGCTAAAGCACTTCAGACTATTGCAAAACCTTATTGAAGCACTAGTCCATTTTTGGTTATCTGTATGCACACATCACATGTCCCCTGGAGAGCAGGTTAGGTGCAGAGCAGTCAAGGATTTCTATACATGTTTTAGATAGTCTTGATAGCATGAAGAGGAGTCAGGACTCACAAAAGAGTATAGTTATATTAATTCTCAGAACCATCAGAAAGAGAGATGGGAAAGAATGGCAGGACCAGGGTGAGAGCATTCTTTGGTAACCCTGAAAACAGGTTTTAAGAATGTAGAATTGTATCAGTTTAGTTCCATTGAGTTACCCTGCCCTCCCCCTGCTTTCCTTCTGTTCACTTAATTGAAATTGCATTTATTTCCTAAGTTTGAGCCAAGAATGTAAATTATAGCACAAAAGCCAGGTTATAAAAAGGTTGTCAAGCAATTTGTAAGTTAAGCTGAACTGCACAGAGTGTTCTTCAGATGAAGTACTACGACCCCCTCCCCATTTTTAATTTGGTGTTTTTCTCTTTTGTGATGCTGGGCGTGGACAGGAAAAGCACTGGCAGTGTGGTGATTTATCTGCTTACGTCCATCTCAGTGCCAGGGAGGAGTGAGGAGTGAAGCGGAAGTGGATGTTTCCATATCTAAGACCTTATGAATACAGATAGCTTAAAATGAACAGGACTGATATCCCTACCACTGTGAAAATGGACAGATTAGATGCTATTTATTAACGCTCATTCTTTTTCCTTTCTAGGAATTCTGTACTAGATACTCAAAAGAAACATCCCAATAAGAGAAAATAAGTTTCTCCCCAGATGTATTCCCAAAAGGATCTGAGGAGGCAATGGCGATCTGTAGTACAAGAATGACTGTCAACAGCAGTCAGTTCCNTTCTTTGGCCCCAGACCTGTTCCTTTAAGTAAAGAGAGTTTCTTCTTCAAGGAATAGTTTTTTGTTTTAACTATTCCATCCCCAAAGTGCAGAAAGAATCTCTTCTCAAAGCTCTACGTGACAGTAGTAAAGGAACATATGACTTTCACGAGGAAGGACCTCTCGTAGGAAGATTGAAGGCTTTTCTAAGGGGCAAAAGACTACTGGGCGGTGGGGGGCAGTCACCTGAAGTGCAAGGACAGCATCANATCAGAGAATCCAAACATTTCCCTAGCTTGAGAAGAAAGACATAAAGGAAAACAAATTGACAAACAAACTCTACTAAAATACACATTCCTCCAGTTTCAAATTTCTACGAAGTTATAATTATGCTTAAATCAAGGTTTACAGATAGCAGACAACTGTTTTAATGTGTAAAAGTATTGTCCCTTTGCTTTGCTATGTTTCACTTTCTTTGAAGGAATTGCATCCATGCACACTTGTCCTAACGTCCAGTGCAGAAAATAAACTTGTTTGCTACCAGCTTCAATTCCAGAACGTTTCCTAATCTACATTCACAAAACTAAAACTACCTAACTGTAAAATGAGATGCAGGTTTTCGGAAATGTGGTGGGGGGGTATGCAGGCTTTTAAAAAAAAATGGGTAAAAGAAAAAAATTGCTTGCTAATCTCTCAGATATACACTACAGCGTTTCTGACCATTCTTTTGCTGCATTAGTTACTGTCGGGGCTGTTGGTGCTCTTGACAGGTGCCAGCTTGTAAAAACAGGAGGCTCCTGAGCAATAAGAATTCACACCCTGGAGCCTCTAGAATATTAAACAGGATTTAGACATTCATCTGTGACNAACTTAAGAGGTTCTGGTGAGAAATCCTGGGTCTTAGGGTTGGATCTCTTAGAGAGCTTGAAGGAACAATGGTAAGAAGGCAGCCTGGATCAACTGGACCGAATGAGAGCTTTCTGATCCAGACTTCTCCCACTCCGCACTGCACTTGAGATGACAGTATTTGGTGCTCTGAAAGAGTCTTCTATGCCTTCAGAAGGCAGTGCCAGAGGACAAGCATTCTTTAGATACAGAATACTTTCAAAAGAGATGGCAGGAGCCCCAAAAGGAAGAGATGAAGGTAAGACTAGGTTGGAGGACATGCCAAGCAAAGGTCACAGTCTTCAGCAANGTAAACATTGGCCTTAAGACATGGTGGCTTCCTGAGAGATGTCTGCCTCAGGAAGGCTTTTCAACTTGCCATTTATCTCATTGCTCTCTGTGTGCAAACTGATACTATAAATTGTTTTAAGACAAAAGCTGGATCAAGCCTCAAGCTGAGTGATAATACTTTTTTCATATTAAGTGTGGATTTTGAGTGCCAACGTAGAGCAAGAAGTGAGTGCCTATGTACTCCAAACTGTTTCAGACTCCATCTTCATATGAGCAGGGAGACAGTGTGGTATCATAGTGAGTCAGGGCATTGTACTAAAGGGTCACTGTGAAATGACATTACAAGTATCCCCAAAGGATACTGTGTGTTTATAAACTGAGTCCTCAAATCAAATCTAATACAGGACCCAGTCAGCCTTATTCTTTTTTTTAAAACATATAGTATGTTTATGTCAAGGCAATTTTTGTTTATAAAACAGGCATTTGATAAACTTTATAGATCCTTTTATTTCTTAATAAATTACCTCTCAAAGTTTCAGACCAACCAATATTTGGCTTTTCAAAAATGTAATACATGAAGAAATTCTTTTCTTACATTGTATTTCAATGGAAGTGGCTTTGGGCTGGATAGCTACCAAAGTTACTTTGAAATTTTACCTCGTTCTTCAGATTCTTATAAATCTAGTGTCTGGCAAAAATGTCACTGGCTAAATATTAGCACAATCAGAAATAATCAACATCGGAGGTTTTTTTTCCCTCCCTCAGAAATGGTCTACTCATATCAAGAATCTGAAAATTGTGGTATTAAAAAAAAAAAAACAGAAAATACTTATCTTTGGTTTAATGTAAAGGTGAGAGGAATTAATGATCTCAACTAGTACAGTTGACATTTAAAACTGTGACTCAGGTCCTCCTACTCTCAAAAGATACTGACAACCTTTAAAATCTGAAGCTGAAATGAAGACATGTTTCATCCTGCCTACGAGTCTCAAGTTTATGAACTCATTTAAAGAAAGATGCTAAGGAGGGTGGGAGAAGAAAGACATGAACATTTGGGGGTCATAATGTAATATTTTNNGGGGGGGAGTGCTGAAGAAATGATTGGGTAGCTCAAAGTTACCTTTAAAAAGAAACAAGAAGAAATGAGGAGAATTTGGCAAGGAAAGGAAAACAAAAATGGATTTGGGACAATTTACCTCATACCTGATCACTGAAGGGACAGCCTCACTACCACTCAGTTCAGAATCACACCTTTCAGCTGGCATGTCTTCATTGGAAACAGATGAGACACAAGCAGTTTCCTAACGAGATTCTAGTTTATCATCATCAAAGGAGACTAAAGGAAAGCTCCCTAATGAATGCTGGTGTCACAAATGGAAGATGCTAAGCAGAGTGTGGATGGGATGGGGGCAGAGACACATTGGATAGGCACAGCAGAATGTGATGAGACATCAAGGTAATAATTGGTGATGAAGATTTAAGGAGAAAGCAGCATATTCACACCAAGAANCCTAACCATTGGTCCACATGGGGAGGTTTTATACTTCATTTTGTCCTGAATACAGTGTGAAGGATGAGATGGGGTTCGGCTGATTTGATTCTGATGTCCAGACTCTTGGTGGAACAGCTGAGGGCAGGTGAAGAAAGTTTTTACCTGAAAAGATGACCTGAAAGTGCTTCTGTTAGAAGACAGGTTATCTGATTTCTGAGTGCCCCCTTGGAAGAAAGCAAGTAATGATGCTGAGGGCCAGGTAACCAAGAGCCACCAACTTATGGAGTCTGCAGGCTGGAAAATGTCATATGTTTTTGAGTTCTGTCAATAAAAAGTGTCCAGAAATGTGGTTTTAGTTTAAAAAATAAATCTCTTGGGAAAATNAACAGTGTATAGCCAAGATGCTTCCAGGGAAATGCTGCAGACTAATGAAAATACTGGCATACCAAAAAGAGAGAGCAGCCAGTGAAGGAGCAATACTGAAAACCAGTTTGGAGATACAGTTGGGACAGTGAGGCATTTCCCTGTCTTCAATTCTCACCAAAGCAGCCCTTTGAAATGCAGCTTATGATAGTTGGTCAGGTCATGTGACAGACAAGCAGCTCCTTGGTCTTACTCATTAAAGCAAATATAGAAGATGGCGGTCCTAAAGGGGAAGGTCACAGACATGTTCATATGCACTTCCTTTGTTCTTCAGATGTTGACAGGGTCAGCTAAACAAGATCACATGGAATATGAACTTCTTTGTATTAGCCACAGCAAAATAATTTTTTAAAGTTTAAACAGTTTTCATTTTCCTACATGTGCTAAGTCGGAGCTTAAAAAAAAATCCTAAAATCTTCTAAAGACAATACTGAAGCCAATACTATAAAAAGCAAACTAGAACCATACTGGTCATTAAATGCACCAGATTAACTGCAGCGGGGGGTGATGGGTGATATATGTGAAGAAATAATATTTCAATCAACTCATGATCATTGGCAGATTCAAAGTTAAAATGAATATAATGTAATATATTTCAATATAGAGTTGTTACATATAATGTGTATGTTCTAGGTCTCAGAAACACTGCAATGTAGTGTATTGTACTTAAGTAAGCATACCTAAATAGTAACAAGTCTTCCACAAAGTCACTAGCACTGTTAATTAAAACAATTAAAAACAAAAACAAGAAATGAACTTCTTTTTTCCAGTAAAAAGAAATACCTGTGGTTATGGTCACAGACTTCTTTTGGATACAGAAAGACAATACACATTTGAAAAATAACAAATAAACAAACAAAAAAAATTGCAACGTTAAGTAGCCGTACTGCATGAGGAAGGGGAAATGTCACTAAAACATAAGAGGAAAGAAGTCCTCTGAATTCTGTAAAGCAGAAATAATCTACATATCACAAAAAAAGGGAAAGAAAGAAACCATCTAGTAAAAGCAGGGCATGGGAGTGAGAACACTAAATCCAACTGTTTCCAGGTCATCAAGCCATCAAGAGTTACCTATGAGAGCTAAGTCCAGTCCTTCAATATTGTATACTAGAGTAGCATTCTACTTCAATGTCTGACATAGGCAAGAGCCACTGATTCTTACAGATTCCCCTCAAGCTATCCCTCTGATATTCTATTGGTTTGCTAGACATGGTAAACAACTCATCCTGGAAAGACTCTGGTGAAGGCCACACTGGTTTCAGGAGACACAGCCTTGAATGATAGTGATGTCCTGCAGGTGCAGGCAGCATCTGGGAGTTTCAGTTTGGGAGCAGGACTCCCATGTAGTTCCTGTGTGTGCACATGCTGTGAGCTGGGACTTGATGCCTGGGGCCAGACTTTATCTATTATCTGCAGATCATGCTTCTTCTCTAAAGCTTGGAAGGTTCCAGGGAGGACAGGAATGGCCTTTGAGCTCAGGCTTAATCCTGGGATGCTTGGGTGCTACCTGCCTGGGTGAGTGACTCTCCTCTGGGAGTCCTGTGAGGTGCCTTGGACCGCTACCCTCTGGTCTGCTCTCTGGTTGAATATGTGTACTCAANCCTCTTCTGGAGGGAAACAGCCTGTCCCTGTGGGTTTGCTGTGGAGCCAACAAGCTGCCTTTGTTTCTCCCAACTCTGAAATGCTACAAAAAGCAACAGAGTGGGCAGGTGACTGCTTCCTGGGAAGAGAGCCATGAGTCTGAGCACAATGGTAGAAGAGGCAACTGTATCTATGCACCAGGAACTCCTGGGTGTGCTTCGTTTGAGAGATGCACACACACCCAGACAACAGAAATACACATATACATAGAAATGTGTGTTGTCGTGTGCAAGTGTGCACACACATACACACANATTCACAAGTAAATCCACAGAAGTGTAGCATTTGTTCAAGTTTCTCCACAAAAGGCTATACACAAACTACTGGTGGTTGGGCTACTTCTCAATGCTCTAAAGCCTCATCGCGGATACTGATGCACCNAACCAAGGCAAGAGAGCAGAACACAAGTATATGCATGGCGCCAGGCCTTTGATTTTAGCTGGAAATTCCCGAGTCTATGTTATTGTCACTGGAGAATATGAATGAAGTTTCGTGGTACAAGCACCTCACACCATGCGTGCACATGTATAAGGTGCACTCATCTACAGACAGTCTGGCCAGCAGCTGTGACAAACTGGATGGGTTAAGCCACTTTTGTTATTAGCATCTGTGTGCAAATGACTGATGCTTCGGGCTATAACAACTGTTGCAACAGCAGTAAAAAACAGATGTCTCTTGTGGGTTAATTCTTTTTTTTCTCTCTGCTGCAGGAGTATCAGAATCTCATGGAAGTACTCTGAACCAAGAAACCTCTCAATTCACAAGAGATCCAAGGAGAGACTGACTGTTTTCAGGCATTGCCAAGGCTGGGACTTCATGACTATGGCTAACTTTTGTCTATGATCTGCAGATTATGCCTCTTTACTAAAGACTTGAAAATTTTGATTCTGCATTTAAACAAGGACCCACAAGAAAAACCAAATGCACTCCAAAACTGAGGTGGAACAAAGTGCAGACTGTAGAGATACAGATTATATAAAAAAGAAAGCTGTATGTTGTGATTGTTCTCCCTGTTAGGGAGACATTTAAAACTCATCCAGGCACCTGTGATTATGTTTAACNGGACTCGCTACTTAGCAACATGCTTATTTTACATTCCGCCTCGACCTACCAATGAAATAGAGTAGACAGGAAATAGCTGCTTCCTGAAAGCAGCCGGTTCCCCTACAAGTTTGGTGCCTCCCCAGGAAGTCACTGTTTCCATAGTCCTCAGTCATGAATAGAGCTTATTTTTGTGATTATGGAACCATTAAAAAGCAAGAAATGTCCCTATCTTCACAGCCTTTTATTTTCTGTATTTTTTTTTTTTGGTCTGCTTTCCTCCAGGATTTATAACTTAAGGCAATAATTCTACAACCTAACGGTTTCTTGTGAAAATTTCTTAGCTGGGGTTACTTCAGTATTTAGTCTGTGGCACAACAGATGGGGTCTGAAGAAACCACTGGAGAAGGGCAGCTGTCAGTCAGCCATGTGTTAAGACTCTTGTTTTAGTCCTGGGCCTTTCTATTCCTCTTTCAGTGTGGTTCTGAAAAAGAACTCATGCCCTGCAAGCCTCCATCNTTGCCTCTTCACCTCAGAGGGAATGGGAAGTCCCACAGCCACTCCTGGGAGTTAGTGATGCACACCACTTACTGCTTTGGATTCAGTGGTCAAGCAGAAAAGCATCTTGAGAAGCTTAGAGACCTCCTTGGGGTATTTGGCTTGGGCTGACCATCATGCTAGAAGTGATGCTTTGTGTTAGTAACTTTCACATGTGCATGTTTTACAGGAACACAGTCTGCCTTTTGTGGAGGTTTAAGATGTACTGGAAATGGTGACTCTGCACACAAAGCCCTTGGGAATACTTAAGGATTCACACGTCTAGGCTGAAGCTCTTCTGGGGCAGCNTAAGCACAGGCAGAGCTTGTTTTTGAAAGTTTGCCCCATGACACCTAAGAGAACAGTCCTTTTTCCTTATGAAAACACAGAACGAAGGAGGGGGTTGCCAGGGTCCCAGTTGGGAAATTATGTCCAGCCCCAGAAAGCCAGCAGCTGGGTCAGCTCAAGCACTCTGTCCCCTCCCAGCAGACTGGGAGTCTGGAGCTGGGAGGCCCTTGGGTAGCTTATTTTTTTTTTCCTATCCAATTGGGGAGTCTATTGAAATTCTAGTGTTCCCTTTCTTTTGTTTGCCACCAACTCACATGGTTCTGTCTTTAGTGTCCTATTTTTCTTTTCTGTCTTTTTAAAATTTTTCTTTTTTTCCCCCAGGGGACAAAATTGGCCATTTAAATAAAGTTCTTTTCTAGTGAGTAAAGAGGTTTCTCCGAGCCAGAAATCACTCAAAAGAAAGTCTGCGGACCCTACCCATGGAAAAGGCTGGAGGTTTCTCTAAGTACCTCTTGCCAAACTTCCTAGCTTTGTGATTGGATGTTTTCTGGTTTGGTATTGTTGGGTACTGAATACACTGTGCGATTCTTTTCTTCTCTTCCCCAGAGCTTCTATTACTCAGGACTTCAACTCATTACTAAATTAAAGAATTCTTTTGGGAGGATTTCTTTTAAGAGTCAAGTCACAGCAGAAAAGGCACCCACCCTCTGTTTTCTTCCCCCACAGGGCATCTCCTGTCTGCTCCTGGGCTACACCTTTTTGTTCCCTTTGCTGCAGCTGCCACACTGGTCACAGCAGAGCCAGCCTGATGTGATCTTCTGTAGAACCATATACTCTGTATGGCCAGCCCTAACTCATCAAATGACTCCTTCGGCAACATCTGGGGAAGGCTCAGAATGGGCCTATCTGCTATGCCTCCTGGCCAGGCTGATCTCATCTCATCAGTCCTCAGGGCAAAGGTGTTGGGAGTGTCTTAGAGGACTGCAATAGGAAAGCAAGCAGGAACTTTACTGGATTTTCCTGGGGACCCAGGTTTTATGAGGCACCACTTTCCACTTAACGACTATACTGAAAGGAACACTGCTTTGGGGGCATGAGCAGGACACAGGCTGGTGTGTGAGATGGAAGCACATGCACATCCTGACAGGAAGACTGACGTGGAAACACGCTCGCACGCCCAGAGAAAACCTTTTGCTCTTTAGTCTCTCCCTGTTTGTGGGCTGCAAAGGGTTTTCTTGGTCCTTACATGACATCAGGATATAAAATAAAGCTCTCTGACTTTTAGAGAAAGGTGGCAAACCCAAGTCTTTCTAAGGCCAAGAGCTACTGTGACCTTCTAGATATGGGGAGGAAGGAAGGGTAGCATCTGAGCATGAGCCAGGGTTACTTATCACCCTCATTCCTGGCAAACAGAACTGGGATGAGAGAGCCTGCAAAATAGCTGTGATGAGGGTAAGTTTATAATAATGAAAATACTTTGATATAGATTTTCATTTCAGATTACTGGGGGGAGGGTTGTTTCTCAGTTGTTTGTTTTTAATTGTAGAACTGAACATTCATTAGTTATAATTACTGTCTTTTGGGGGGATATATTTTACAGTTAGGGGCTCTTTTTTGTACAAATGTTGGTACTTAATACAGGAAAAACAACCTGCCATGCTGAGACACTATCAATGTTTTTAGAGCTAGGGAATTTTATTTTTCATAATTTCTATACAAATGTGTTGAGACAAACATTCCTCAGATGTTTTTTCTGTTTTTGCATTTAACAAATTCCATTTAAAAGATTATAGATTGTTAAAAAAAATACTATCGTTCTTTTGTATACCAGCTCTTGTTCCTCAAATTTCTCTTAAGGTCTTCTGTCTGGAACATCTGCTTCTATCTCTCTCTCTGTTTGTGTGTGTTTTCCTGAATACTAAAAAGACCTTTTTTCCTTCTCTAGTTTTACAAGCATCCCATCATAAAAACTGTAGGAGTGGGAACCAAAAACTGAGAAGAATCTTTCTTACCCCCTCTCTTATTTGTGATGGTGAGAAAGCAGTTGTGCATGAACAACCAAGTACCTGTGTCTTTTGGAAGAGGTGCAGATGAGTTTGTCTCCTAAAATGTGGATCAGTTGGAAAGCAGCCCTCGAGAGGCTAGATAAATGGCACTAACCCTATAGAAGTATCTTTGCTTGAGAGCTCTGATGGCAATCTAGTGTCCTCCCAGTTCTAGAGAACAATGTCAAATATTTTAGGCCGTGAGATGTTTGGGAGAAAAAAAACATACAGTAGGAATGAGCCTGGACAGTAGTACCAAGAATTCTTTAGGAACCTCCCCACCCTTTCTTAAAGGAGATATTCCCTTTTCTAAGAAAAGGATGTGTACAGGGTTTCCAGTTACCTCTTCTTTTCCTTACATGCGCTACAACAAATGTTGGATTTTTAACCCAGTTGCTTAGGTTCAGACAATGGCAAATCAGCATTAAGGCAAATGGATTTCTTTCAGATTTAAGAAGCAGATGGGGAAGTGTGCCTGATGGTACTCAAGATAAGTTTTCCCAGAAACAATAAGAACTTTGCTTACTTTGCTAAGGTTTGAATAGAGACACTATTTTAAATGTACCCCTGACAATAGTGAAAATAGCTAAAACTAGGCTTTGACCTTCTTTCATTTGCTTTATATGATGAATGATCTCATGCCTTTTTCCCTCCAGATTAAAAATTATCACTATGTCAGTCTTTTTTTTTCTAATAGGTTAAATGACTCATTTTTCAAAATATGAAAACGACTCTATGATGCAGTTAATGCTCCTTGTATCGGTGCTAAGGAAACTTGAAGTCCTCACTGACCCCTTCAACAGCAAAACCAGCAGATGGGAGGGCTTCTGCATTTCTAAAGCTCATTTTNAAAACAGGTCACACAAGTTCTTGGTTGTCCTTTTAGATATCACAATGAGTGATTCTCAGTAGTCAGCTAACCATCCAAATCCACACTACAACTTCTAGCAAAATATCCACTGAATGAAGCACCGTAGACGGACTCAAACTCCACAAACACTCCAGTTGCACAAACTACTAAACATCACAAAGAACGTATGGAAAAGATCCAACTTAACCAATTGTCTAAAATATATGAATAAAACCAATTTAGTCATTATAGAGTTGCTTGCCTTGGAAGATTTTTCCCTCATTTGCTGCATTTTTTTTTGTAAATAAAATGTTAACAGGAAAATTAGGAGCAAAATTAAATTAAAATGTAGAGTAATTTAGAAACAAAAATATCCTCTCTTTTCTTCTTTTAAAAATGTAGTTTGGTGTTTCTGCATTATTGGAACATTTATTTTTCCTTTTAAGTATGCTAAAACATGCCCAGTCATGAAATTACTTTGTGAGTGTTAGCTAGGTTTGAAAAGTCCTATTTTTGAGCTGGAATCCCTTCAGGACACTGTATATAATTGGAAAATCTTATGGTTTCTTGATCAAGACCAAGGAAAGAAATCCCAACTAGAAAGAGTGGCGTCTGGGATGAGGCCAGAGATCCAGAGCCTTTGGAGAGCTGGATGTTAGCATAGGGAAATTGTTAATATCCAAAAAGCAAGGGTTAATAATCAACTAAAGAACGATCACCCTACTTAGCCCTCTTAGCCATGGTGGAAAGAGTCCGAAGATGTTTGAAAGGAAGAAAGGAGTTTTGGCATCGACGCATTGCCATTCGTAACAGGCTTATCATAGTGACGTTCACACAGTGGGAGGGTAGAGTGTTGTGAAATCCTCCTGGCTGACCATAAACGAAACAAACCCCTTTGTCAAGATCTCTAGACTACTAGTGTTTCATCAAAGAAAAAAAGCAAGGTCAATGGAACTCTAGAATCCTAAGAGCTCATTGAAAATTTTGGAAAAGAAATCTGCTAAAGGATCATGTCCCTCCCATGAAAAAGGACAGAATTGTAGATGGATCGATGAAAAAATATTCAGTGGAACAACTTAAGCTTGCTAGAAGTCAAAGATCTGCACAGCAAAATAGAGCAGCAGTTGAAATTACAGCAGGGGTGGGCGGGCCTCTGAGGCCCTCAGCAACCCAGGCAATACTTAAAATAATAAAAAATGAAAAAAATATGAAGAAAATATCCTTCCTCTCTTTCAAATATAACTTTAGTTGCCTTTTATTCTTTCTATCTGGAAGCAGTATCGCTAACCTTAACAGTCTTGACTTACCAAAAAATATATATATATATATATATGTGTGTGAGAGACAGAGTAAATGAGAAGGACTGGTGGCAGTGTATGCAAAACCAAAATGAGAAAAAAGTTACTTTTAACAATCTCACTTTTTTGTTTTTTTTTTACACAAATACTGTTGTAAATATATTAAAAAAATCGGCATTCTATCTGGTAAACATCACTTTTGCCCCTCTATAAAATTTTGAATTAAAAAAGCCTCAAGAACTTTCATTGTTTCCCCCACCCTCCATTTCTCTTTCTTTTTCTCTTCCACAAGAATATAGCCTGACACTTTTTTTTTTTTTTGCAAAGGTTGTTGGAAATAATCCTTCTCTTGTACCTAGAAACATAGGTGCGAATCTGTTATCGTTTTCTCTGCATTCCTGCCTTTCATGAAAGTCCCTCTTGATTGCGCTGAGGCTGTGGCTCAGCAAAGACACTGAATAAATACGATAGCCACTGTTGCTTGTTGCTTGTCCAAGTCTTCTGGCTTCTGCTTTAAGGGTGGGGGGGGGATGTGGAGGAGGTGGGCCAGGGTGTGTGGACCTGGCAGAATCGGGGGAGAAGCCTGCCACGCCACTTTCTCTCCACACCACTGGGCTCACTGCCCCCTCCCATCCCACAGCCCTTTAATAACGTGGTAGGTGGAAACAGCAGGGCCTTTCCTCTGGGTTTTCAACCAGAAGTGATATTCCACAGTTTTAACTGGTTACTGTGAAGTCCAAGTGGCCAGAATTGTGAAATGTCCACTGAAACACTGTGAGCGGTGTACTTAAAGACAGCAGGCCTTTTACATCTCCTTATAGATTTTGTAGTGCTCTTCACGAGTGGAAAAACAATTTTTTCTTTTTTTTTAACTTTTTTTAAACTTTTTTAAAAGATTTTTTTGTTTTGTTTTTGTTTTTTTGTGTGTGTGGTTTTTTGCTTTTTTTTGTTTTGTTTTTTTTGTTTTGTTTTGTTTTTTGTAAAGAAGGGTTGTATTTAGAGGCCAGTAGCTAGAGATCCAACCAGTGGACCTCTTGAAGCACTACCAGGCCTTAAGGCCACCATCCAAGGGAGACTGGGAAAACTATTATTCACCCGAGCCTCCGGAAATGTAATGTACCAGCAGGCAAAATACAGTTCTTCATGTAGTACAAAATGAAACGGAACAAAAACAAAAACAAAGTAAAAATGAAACCAAAACATTTCTTAAATTCTAGTGCCATAGCTTTTTGTTTGTTTGTTTGTTTATTTCTTTTGTTGTTGTTTTGTTTGGTTCGTAAGAAAGAGAGAAAGGTACTACTTATCCGTCAGACACATGCATCCTCATGTGGTCGTTGAACTGCTCGATTTGGTCAAACTTTGCTGGGCAGACGGAGCAGACGTAAGTGGTCCCCTCAGTGCAGGCCACCACGCCTGGTGGGCCCGCGCGGGCACCTGGGGGCGTGCCTGCGGGAGGGGTCCCGTTGCTGGCACTGTGCAGGGCCACATGTCGCTCCAGCAGGGTCTTGTGGGAGAACTTCTTTTTGCAGATGTAGCACTCATAGGATTTCTCCCCACGGTGCAGGCGCATGTGCACGTTGAGGGAACTCTTCTGGGTGAAACGCTTGTTGCAGATACTACACTGGTANGCTCTCACTCCCGTGTGTGTCACCATGTGCTTGATAAGGTAATCCTTCAAGGAGAAGGAGCGCCAACAGATGCTGCATTGGTGGGGCTTCTCACCTGTTGGTGTGGAAGAGACAGCAAGCAGAACAGAACAAGACACAGCCAGAGTGGGAGAATGAGAGACAGAACAAGACAACAAAAAAGAAAAACAAAAAATTAAAAAAAATAAAATTTGATTGTTTCCTGGATCATCCTTGGTTGGAAAGATCTAGGCCTTCCTGGCCTTTCTTGTTCAGAGGAAGCTTGCTTTAAGGATGCCAGGAAAGCCTAGAGATTTCCATTTCCCCATGACCAAAAATGGCTCTCTTTGAAAGTAACAGTATACTACCACCCAACTTTTCAAAGGTCATCCGGAAGAGAAAAAAAGCTTAAGAGTCATTCTCAATACCATTATTAAAGATTTATGTATTCCCAGTTAATATCAGCAAACAAATATAAGAACTAAGAGAATATCCTTGGAGACAGGGATTTTCTACAACCTTTGAGAAGTGAGAATATTGGTCACATAACTTGGTTCTTTTTGGGAAGTCTCCATTTCCACTATTCTGCTAGTAAATGCCCCCAATTATTGACTATCAGCCTGGGCTGCTGATCTACACTTTCAGTTTACCTGTGTCTCACAAAATCTTCCTGAAATGAAACCTAAGAGTGAACTGGCTGTTCTGTGTTGACTGCACTGTTCTGCAGATTGGCCTCCTGGCTGTGGAAGCTGAATAGATGATGGACAACCGCTGATCTCTGAGTCACATGGCCCCGTTCAAGAACAGGCACCAACACACTGTACCAGTATGACAAATCACCAAGGGTCTCCGAGGTATACAGTCCCACTTACCTCATTGTGACGGTGTTGACATGAAATACATATGGAATCACTTTGTAGACCACCAAGGGCGGTGTGGGAATACTTGCATGGCATTCTTATTACAAGGCTACATCCTCCCTCATTAAATGGTTCCATATGGTTTTTGAACTTTTAGGTCAATTTCTAAAATAGTTTTTTTTCTGTCTATTTTTTTTTTCTTAGCCAGCTGGCACAAACCCTTCTTTCTTGTGTGTTTACTGTTTTGTCGACCATTGGCTCCAAAACCAAATGATCCTGCTAGTTAAAAATAGTAAGGTAAGAACAGTCACGGGATGATGACATGAGGGACCCTTCTAGAAGTAAAGCCCATGGGTCTGGTACATCACTTTGGATAACTACTTAAAAACTAGCTTTTGTTAGTAGTATTGGTTCTCAACACTTGCTGCTTTCTAATCTTGATGGCTGACGTGAACTCCTTACAGTGTATGATTCACCTCTTCCATCTCATTACTGATAGCCGGAAGTAGGCATTTGCTTCAGAGTGCCCAAAGCCTCAAGTCTGAGATCCTCTCAGGTAATGTTTCAACATTTGAAATGTGCAGCGAGACAAGCGATTCACTCCTTAAACTTGAGATAACNCCCATTTAAACAAGGGCCTTGACCATCATTCTCATTTTTCCATTCTGAAGGAGGTTGATGTATCATTGTAATGATAGCAATAAAACAAACACCTATGCACTGGATATTTATTATGCCAGGTTCTGGATCGAATGCTTCATATTTATGTTTCACCTTGTGGAACTTTCTCACAGACAATTTTCCTGGTATTTTCTAACATAAGGGGGCTTGAATTGAAGCATTCTAATGGGGAAGTATGATATATAGGATCCTAGGGCTAAAGAGAATAATTTAATTTTTAGATTAAAATAGGAGAATNGGGGAAGACTTACTGATAATAAGCCCAGCTTGCTAAAGTTCTCAGCCTATGCATAGTGTTTACATTGGCAAAGTTTTTGTAAATGAGAGATTCCCTTAAAGACAATCATGTATGTTATTTTTAGTTGAGGCATTTCTGTCAGCTGTAAACATGCTTGCAACTCAGCTGGTCTTTGCTATCCTTGGGCTTTTCAGTACAATTTATAGTGGCTATGAGATGCTGGCCAACTAGCTCTTAAAACATGTCCACCTGTCACCTTTAATGGGAAGTCTGCCTTCAACTGCAGATGGTATTTTGGCTGGTAGGAAGGTGAAACTCTGTTAAATGCTCTTGCTGTTTGCAACTTTCACCTCTGACTGTGTTTTTCCTCTAGGCAAGGTCACCGATCAAGGCTCTTTCCTTTCACACTCTTCTAATCCAACTCTAAATTGATCACTCACAGTTGTCATCTTTCCCTCCGTCTCATATAGACGTACGCTGTTTGTATGCATGGAGCATGGTTATGCCAGTAATTATTTGTGTGACCCTGGGCTTTTTAAGTGTTTTCATCTCTCTGGGTTTGTTTTGCCTTCTCTGAGTGATAAATTAGACCAAGCACTTGNTATGGCTCTGTGGATTTACTGGTCTTCATCTCAGGGTGGTCCACAATCCCTGAGGCCTCTAGTCCTGGCCTTCTCAGCAAATGACCTGAGGGCAACCTCCTTAATCACTCAATGCTTTGGCAGTCCCACATTTTTAAATAGGACAAAGTAGCCAGTTCTCTACCCTGCCACAGGAAGGGAGTGCTAGTTAAGGAGAAAAGTATGCACAAAGCACCTGGGAGCTGCCCTGAGGAAGATGCTCTCTAGAATTACTCCAGTGCTGAGATGATGGAGCTAGGCATTTCAGGGACTGCCTGATGATGACCTGGGTGTATTTTTACGTCAGTCATCTGCCCACACTCGCTCTTCTTCTGTGGAAGGATTTCAAACAATGTCACTAAGCAGGAATCATAACATTTCCCAATCATCTTACTTCCCAACATGTTACTTATAGCAAACCTTAAAGGAAATGGGGCACTAAATATGACATGAATGGTCTGTAAACTGTGGCCCTCCAAGTGGAGAAACGTGAGGTGAAGACGATAAACAGTCACAGACAGTGCTCCTGGTTTGAGCCTATGGCTCACATCAGCAAATCTGGGTGGCTAGGAACGGCCACAAAATGCAAAGNGGAAAGGTGAATCATAAGAGGAAGAGCAGCAGGCACAGGAGCCCTTCACTTTAAAGTGATCCATTCTGGGGGAGTCACATATGAATTGTGTTTCTTGGGCTGAGTGACTTGGGCATGTTACTTAAGCTTTCTGAGTCTTGGTTTCTTTATTGATAATTTAATAATAGTTCCAAAAGTGCACGCGTGTAAACTGGTTTTGAAAATTGATGAGGCACTTAGTGCAAAATACAGGTCATTTTAAGGAAAGCTAACATGTTCTATCCAGCCTGCAGGAACTGAGGATAAAGTAAAGTAACTGAGAAATCACTTCACTGCNTAAGAAAGGGAATCTTGAGTTAAACAAAAGCCAAACCAAAATAAAGGAAGTAATGTTTCAGATGACCCCTAAAGCAGGCTGTTTAGTGAAGCTAGCAATTAAAAGTGAAGCACACAGTCTACTCTTACTTATACACGCTAATGGAAGAAGTGGTACCGTGAACAAAATGTCAGCGCAAACCATAGACAGGGTATTTCCTGCCAGTTAGCAACTGAGCACTGGAGGCCGAGAAGCCAACCAGCAGGTGAAGAACCAGGGGAGAGGCCTATACTGCCTTTTTGAGGATGGAATGGTAAAAGTTTATGTTTTGCTCAATTTTTCAATGCCTGTTCTTTAAGCCCTCAAGGACGAGCTCTNACACTTAACTCTATTATGACAGAGAGAGAGAGAAATGAAGAGGAAGGAAGATAATGATTAGTAAATGGGTATAGAGGGCTGACATCATTTCAGTGAAAGTCATCATAACAGGCCCAGGCACCCCAAGTCTGCATTGTGATCTTAGCATTGGCGGCTCAGAAAGAACTCATTTATTTTACTGATTATTCCTTACTCTAGTCAGGCTTTTCCTGAGCTATGTAAAGAACAGTAAATGCAGTTTTCAGCTCTACCAGTGTCTCCCACTGTCATCTTCTGCTGTAGCACAATGCCTACCCTCTTCTTTGGGTGAGCATAGTGGGGATTGTNGGAGGGTCAGAAAACCAAGTCAGGATGCTTGGTGAGGCATAAAGCATCAAGGAAGGCAGACAATGAGGAAATAGAGGTGATCTGGGAAGTACAGATCTCCTGAATGGGGAAAAGGAAGACTGGACCAGAAAACAGGAAAAGGCTTGGTACCAACAGTGGGGGTTTGCTCAAACCCAACAGCCTGATGATTTCATTGGCTGCACAGCTGCTCTCCATCCAGAGGTGTCTGGTGAAGGAGGGCATGTAGTAACAGGATATAGCTGGNTGGCCTTTCTGCTTAGTCCCTGCTGACTGTCTAGGAAGGACTGCCAACTTCATTCACAAACTTCTGTGGCTTCATTGATAACTCAGATATTTTGGTGGTAAACAGAACTTTAAATACCCAGGGAACTTTGTCTGTATTATCTGACCTCTTATAGTGGTATGAGTAGGGTGGATATTAACACCCCAGAAAGTGGTATCTCCTGTTACTTTTGTGCTAATATCCTCAAGATGAACAATAGCTCAGAGAGTAAGGTAAGCAAGCGCCCAACCCCTGCTAACTCCTCCTCCCAATGTGAGCAGTTCCTTCCCNGTAGATCATGCTGAAAAATGCATGGTGTCTCTGGAATATATATTCCTAAGTGGCTGTGATAATGTTACAGCATTTATAGTCTAGAGCTTTTGTTTCCATTACTTAGTCCTCAGAGTAACCTATTATTCAGACCTGAAAAACTGTGATTTGGGTTCAAACTAGATAGAACCACTTAAAGTCACTCAGTCACAAAGTGGTAAAACAAGGCTTTCCTCCTCTAAAAATACATCCACTATCTTGACAGAATTAATAGTCTAATTCCTCTATGGATGGTCCAACCACTGTCTCGTGTCTCTCTTAGTAGCCTATTGCTAACACTGACATGTTATAGCTATTACTGAATTCATGGTTGAAAAAGCTGAGCTTCCAAACAAATGAGCAGAATTATCTTAGGAGCAAAGGATATCAATGGGCTAAAAAGCATCACNAATGGGTGGGCTGTTGATAATATGATTCAGAAAAAAGCCAAAGAACTATAATTTGTTGGTGAAAAACCACAAGTGGGAATATAGATACCCTACAATATATTCTAAAGCTATTTTTTTAAAAGAAAGAAATCTAAAAGTCGTGCAGAGAAAAGAATGCATTTATGTATAAGTTCCTTGAATTAAGTTCTCCTGGAAAGCATGTCCACATTTTTGAACATTCATTTACATACTCACTCAACAAACATTTGCTAAGAAACTACATATGCTAGCCCATATTCATTTATAGATTGTTTTTTTAAGTAAAATGCCCTAAGTTTGGATCTTAAAAGAAAGTTCCACCTGGAGTTTCTAGATAAAATATATGACACCCTGTTAAGTTGTTTGACTTGAAATCCATGGCAACACCAAGNCTTAGCCTCCTAACATCCTCCATCTCTGGCTTCTGACCCCTCTCGCTCCTTGTTTTGTCTCTTGATGGGAGATATNAGAGAGAACCCTGCTTTGTCCCATGAAGGATGGCTGGTGCTAGCTTTCTTTTTCTCTAATTCTTTTGCTTCCATGTTCAATAANTGAAATATAGATAGACTTTCCAAACTGCCAGTGCCAAAGAACTCTAGAATGAGAGGGCAAAGAGTTGTTTTGAAAGAACTAAATGCCTGGTTGGCATAGGTACAAGACTGTTTCCAGATGTGCCTGTATTATACACATTTAAACAGNTACAGAATTTACTGAGGACCTTAGTCATCTACTGCATTGTGCAGACCACACTTTGAATACAGCTCAGGTTTAAAAGAATGACTTTACCTATAGCATTTTGCTTTTGTAATATATAGGTTTACAAAACCTATATATTTTTATCACAGGCAAAGACACTTACTTAGATTAACTACAGGATTCCTCGGTGAATCTACTGGAGAAATGCATTTATACATTGAAAAGACAATTTGTNGTAGGATGAGAAGTTTATTTTGCAAATTTAAGACCTTATTTCAATACATGATCTGACAGAATGTATGTGTTTTTTATCTGATGGGTCTACAGAAGATATTAAAGAGGAAAGAAGATATGTATATGATCCAAAATTAACCAAGTCAACTTTGGCTAAAGAGATACTTGTACAAATGGCTCTCCCTCTTCTGCTAATTCTTAATTTTCAGGGCTGTTAAATCATCTGTTTTCTGATGAAAAGGATAAAACTACTTGAGAGCACATTTGCAATATAATACTCCATAACTAAAAAAGGCAGTTTGGTTAACTCACTTGATTGATTTCAGGTTATTGCTGCATTTACCTCTGCCCTAAGTAAATTAAACAGAGTGACTTATCACTACCCAATTTTCTTTCTAAGTCCAGCAATAACTCTCTGTGTTTATTTGGAGGTGTGAAAACCAAAATTTAAGCACAGGTGATTGAGATAAAGCCACATACACTTAACTTTATGTCCTGACTTAGACTGAACTACGAAGAAGGCAAAGTTCAGCTTAGGCTGTGTGCCNTTTCAGTTGCTCAATTGCACATGGAGTGTTTTTATGTATCAATGGCTTCCCTTTTCTTCTAGTCCTCTGTTTAAATGTCTGTGCTTTCTGCCCTATCTCTTAGATTTGTGCTAGCCTGGTGTGAGATGTCAGGCGGCTCTGAGCAGTGAATTTTCCCCCTGTATTAGAATTCAAGTACGTAACTAGTCCCTGACAAATGACTTTATTTAACATAACTATTCTAGACTCAAAACGCTGCCAGGAGAGTGACTCGTAAGAATTTCAAGGATGATGATTGTGGTTGCAGTTGGTGACTTTAGTTCTAAGAGAACCTGTGTGAAGCCATAACCACTCAGATGAGCTCTTATATGGAGATACTTCTATTTGTGTCCCATTATAGAGCTAGAGAAAGGGCAGGCTCAGAGCTCTGTCGAGCTTTATCTCTGGAGTGGGAAGAGTCCAGGAAACCACTATCCTTCCCAAGTCCTCTGGACACTATCTTTATGAAGCAGTCCTTTCTCTCTTTAAATTACAGGAGCCCAGTCCTTTGGAGAAGCAAACAGCTCAGAGTACCTTGGACTGTTCAACTTTTTCTTTTATTTAGTTGAAAGAGTCTCTGTAGAGCTTTCAGTAGCTCAATTCTATTTTTTTTTGAGCCAAAGATAATAAACTTACTATCTCTTCTTCCCAGCCAACTTAATAATGGTAATAACAGCTACAACTTATACAGAACTTACTATGCTAGGAACGCCTTTAAATCATATATGTTAATACAATTCTTAAAAGCAGCACAAGGAAGGTACATCACTACTATTCTCCCTCCCCCGAAGGAAATCAAAGTTTAAAGTAGTTAAATGATTTCTTCCAAGGTGGTACAGTTCAGTAGTAAGTAGCTGGGCCTGAATTCCAGGCTGAGCAGTCTGTCTCCAAAGAGCAAGTTCTGAACCTATGCTGTGTCACTTCCAAAACTCAGGTACTTGAATATGATGCTCTGATTCTTCTGCAGGCTGGACACTCCTAGAGCATCCTTTTTCCATAAAGGATTTTTATGATTTGGGGTACTTTATTCCTATGATGGGTATAGCTAGACTTCTAGAAGGGGCCTATGATGGGGTTTCTTTGAAATTTGAAAGATGACTCCAATCCTTCCCTTCTACCTGTTGTCCTGACCCCCAGCCCCCAGCCCTCTATACACTACTGCCAAGCCTTCAGAGAAGTGGCACTCACCTGTATGGACGAACATGTGCTTGACGTAGTTCTGTTTGGCTGTGAAAGTCTTGTTGCAGAGAGTACACTCATAAGGCTTTTTTTCGCCTTGCCCACTGGCTGTGCTGTGGCCTGCAGATGATGCCAGGGGCTGTGGCGCTGGCAGCTGTGCAGTAAAGGTAGACAGGCCGGGCTGGGACACTGTCACAAACTGGGTCTGCTGGCCTGTCAGGGGCTGTGGCAGGCTGAAGAGAAAAGGCTTGGGGCCACTGCCCGCGGGCTGGGTAGTGAAGAGGGCTGGCAGGTAGGTGTTGCCAGCTGTGCCAATGACCTGTGTGTTGCTGGTCAAGGTCAGAGGCATCCTCAGGTTGCTGGTGAGCGTTTCTGTCTGGCGTAAATAGAGCTGGGTACTTGGCAATGGTTGCCCAATGGATGTGTTGACTGAAGGCTGTTGTAGGACGCCCTTATCAGAGCTGTTACTGACAGTGATCACTGTGTTGTCCATCTCCACCTCGTTGCTTCTCTCCGGAGAGGAGGCACCTGTTTCTAGCTGGTTTGGCTGGACATTGCCCTCAGCTGGGGCTTCTGCTGCCTGCTCAGGTTGGGCGGGTTCCGCCTGACTGTCCCTTGTGGCTCCCGCTCCAAACTGTTGCTCCACTGAGTCAGGTTCGGTGCCAATAGAGGAGCTGACCCCGGAATCAAAGCTTTCACCTTTGGGCTCGCTCTCTGTGCCCTCGGCCTGGTCGGTGTCTTCCGTGCATTCCTCGGATTCATTGCGCTCTAGGATCTGCACCCTTTGCTGCCCATAGTAGTCATAGTCATCCTCCATTTCCTGCTTGATGTGGATGTTGCCCACCAGGGTCTGGATGCGCACAGGCCGGGGCTGCTTGCGGCAGTGCGTGGTCTCAGGGGTGGTGGATAGGTAGCGTTCCATCTGCTGTGAGCGCTCATGGATGCGTGTGATCCAGCTGGGGTCTTCCATGTGGTGATCACGGGGCAGGCCAAGTGCAGTTTCATGGTGGCTGACCACTGCACCGCTGTAGAAGGAGCGCTCGCCGCTTCCATTCTGCATGGAACAAGCGTACAGTGCTGAGTAGATTCTGTCCACACTGTGTTGTGGATGGCTCTGCAGGTAGCCTGATTCCGTGTCACTGCTCTGGCCAGATGTGCCTGACTCTGGTGTGCCTCTTGGTGTGTCCTGGCCAGAATCTTGGATGCCTGGGAACACATCGCCCACGTTTTGTGACACGATGCGTGTGCACTCATCTATGACTGTTTTGATCTGCAGAATGCTGGCGGCTGTGAGGATCTGCAGAGCTTCCGACTGTGAGACTCGCAGCACACCACTGTACATGAAGTCAATGAGCTTTTGCACCGACTGTACTGACACCACCGATGGGATTTCGATGTCGCTGTAGCCCAGCAGCAGCTTGTCTTGGAAGAAAGGGCTGCCGGCAGCCAGCACGCATCGGTGTGCGCGCAGCATGCTCCCGTGGATGCGAACCGTCACGTCACAGAAGTGGCCACGGTTGCGCTGCTCGTTGAGGGTCTCGAGCACGGAATTGCTGAAGTTGTGAAGGTTGATGCTGTGAATGCGCTCGGTCATCCCCTTGCAACTGATGTCACCTGCAGTACAGTGAGGCAAATACAAGACAGGGCACATAGTCAGATTTAGCTAATTGGATTTCTAACACTTAGGTCTCAGAAGAGTAAAGCCAGAACCTTGAAGACACATACACAAGCTGGGCAGGTTGCACACATAGTCTAGCAAACAATGCCTTGAGTTCCTCCCCACCTCTGGTCTTAGTGTCCCAGATATTTTGGATATTACATTCATACTGATTCCCCAAAAATTCAGGCGACATTATCTTCTGAAAGGATAACCAGATGGGTTGTTGCCTACTGTTCCTGTAACTGCAGCAAGAAGAACCAGGTGGGCGAAGGTNCATTTGAGCTCAGGGAACACTACGCCTCACTTTGGACAGGCCTAATCCCAGTTCTCTGGGAAATTCTAATTTCCCCCTCCTCAGGTTACTGAAGTNTCTTATTTTTATTGGTAGGCAGCAACAATATCCATAGTTTAAAGATTAATCCCTTCCTAGTTTACATGGCATATTACCATATCCCATATCATATATGCAAAAGTTCTAGGAAAATTCAACCCAGACTAAGATGTTTACCAAACAGCTTCCACCATGCTTGCCAGATGACGGGAGGGATGTGGAATGCAATCTGCTTGCAGAGGGGGCATTTTCTAGCTTCTTTCAGTACCTACACTCTTCATATTGTCCTTGATAGTCTGAGCACTTTCAAGGATGGTGTGATACATACGTGTGATACAAGTGATGTTGATGCTTAATATGATGTATTTGGGGGGGGGGGTAGGTTCCCACTGTGTCACTCAGGTGGTCCTGAAACTCACTATGTAGCCCAGCTGGCCTTGAACTCAGAGATCTGCCTGACTCTGCAATTAAAGTACTTGGNAAGAAGACATGTTTTAAAGTACAAGAAGAAATGTTGTAAAAGGCTGGCGCTGGATGTGCTGAGTGTGATCACACCAGGTGATCACATTTAGTATTCAAAATAGGCACTTTCAGAGTGAAAGAGAACACTGTTAAAAATTAGTGCAGGAGAGCAGGAATAAACTGGAGGGGATACAAGCTGACTCTGAGCAACAGGATATTTTGTAGAACCATTAAACAACTCCCAGAAGGAAGACAATAATCTCTGTGGAAGCTCTGCTAGTTTGACCAACTGCCCTCCCTATGCTTCAGGCTGTCTAGCTAGGTGACACCATTGTTAACATCACTCCACACTGAGAAGAAAACAGATGGCACAGTCCCAGGCATTTTCCATTTTTCTACCTCACCTCTCAGATGTCTCTCAAGAATACCTTTCTACAAGTCATTCTTCAGTCGGAACCACACTTGTAACTTCACAATCTGCAATGTTTTCTTTTGACAGAAGACATGCCTGGATTAAAGGTGCCTGAAAGATTAGTGAGGAAGACTTCTGGTTCTGTCTGTGAGGGCATCAGCATTGATGACTAGATTANGAGAGGTCTCACTTAATGGGCTGCTTAAGCTCACGACAGATTAAAAATAAGACACTATTTGGGGAGGTGGTGAAAGTAGAAGGTTGGGCCTGGTTGGAGAAAGTAATTACTGGTCATGGGGCCCTTTGGGGCTGATCATACTGTGGCTTCTTGAATTCTCTGCTTCCTACATACAAGGAAGTGAAGACTCAGGCCTGCCATATGTGTCCATTGTTACAATGGGACCAAGCCAGCATGGGCTGAGACATCTGAAACCATGAGCCGAGAGAAATCTTTCCTGCCAGTGCTAGCTAGGTATTGTCAACTTGACATAAACCAGAGACCCCAGGAAAGAGGGAAGCCCAATTGAGAAATTGCCTCCATCAGATTAACCTGCTGTTATGGGGGCATTTTCTTGATTGCTAATTGATGGAGGAGAGCTTAGCCAGCCCTGGGCAGATGGTCTTGGGTAGTATGAAAAAACAAGGCTAAGTAGGAGCTGGGAGGCAAGTTGTCTTAGTCACTGTTTTATAGCTGTGAAGAGACACCATGACCAAGGCAACTCTTATAAAATAAAGCGTTTAACTGAGGCTTGCTTACAGTTCCAGAGGTTTAGTCCATTATCATCATGGCGGGGACCTTGGCAGCATCCAGGCAGATGTTATGCTGGAGAACTAGCTCAGAGTTCCACATTTAGATCCGCAGGCAGCCAGAGAGAGATACTGAGCCCGGCTTGGGCTTTTGAAACCTCAAAGCCCTCCCCCAGTGAGACACTTCCTCCNACAAGGCCACACCTACTCCAACAAAGCCATGGCTCCTAATCTTTATCAAGTAGTGCCACTCTCCGATGACTAAGCATTCAAATATGTGAGCCCATGAGGGCCATTTTTATTCAAAGGACCATACAATGTTCCTTCCTGCAGACTCTCTCCTGTTTTTTTTTTAATTGAAAAAAAAATTTTTATATACAATATATTTAGATAACAGTTTCCCTTCTCGATTCCTGCCTTAGCTTTCCTCGGTAATGGATTCTAACCTGTAAAACATAGTAAACCTTTTCCTCCTCAAGTTAGTTTGGGTCATGGTCTTTATCACAGGAACAGAAATCAAACTAGGACACGTCCTCAAGTTTTTTTCTGTCACGAATTTGGTTCCAGTGGTGAGAAGAGTTATGAACACATAACTGAGCTATCAGGTTGAGGGAAGACAAGTAATGGGCTTTCAGAACAAAGCAACCCTCACATGGATTGTAACTTAGATCTCAGGTCTTGTAGTAAGCAACCCCAGTGGAACTGGCCTGTGCACAGCAGGCCTGTCTGCCTCCTCAGGTTCCTTCTCCTCTGCTTTAGGATAAAGGAAGTCTGCTCCTCCACACTTTCTACCTGGCTCCACTGTCTCATACTGTCTGAGCATAACAAATACCCTCAAGCCCCTGTATCACATTCAGTGAGGCAATTTACATTACGTTGGGAAAGTGAACCTCTTTCAACTTCCATCAGGTTTATTATGTGTCTGAAATACTGTATTAGATTATACTTTCCAACTTTTTACTTAATAAAACAGATTCTATTTGTACAATTGAATGATTATGGCAAATCTTCAGTAACTATGTTAATACAAAATATATCCCTAGATTAAGATCCGAATAATTTAGGAACAGATGTCCATGAATTGAGTCAATAGATCATATTTCAACTTCTTGTTGAATTCCCCATGCATATAAGGAAGGACAATAATAAGGACAAACTTTTCTTCAAGCCTCACTATCTGTCAAGCACTGTGCAAACTACTCTATGCATATTACTGTTGGAATTCCTGGCCATTCCCCAGCTAAGTAACTTCACATTCGCACTTCGAGCATGTGCAAAGGGAAATCCCGCCTCTTCCTCCCGCTCCTTGTCTCTCTCTTCCTCTCTCTCTCCACGTGTGGCCGTGCATGCTCTGTCTCTCTCTTTCTCTGTCTCTCTCTGTCTCTCTCTCTCTCTTTCCCCCCTACGTTCTAATAAAGCTCTGATACTGGGTTTTGTCGTGCCTCGTGACCCTTTCTCGCATGCTAACTGCAGCACTGCAAAATACAAACAAAATACTAACATTGGTGCCGAGGCAAGGCAGGCTCTCCCGGCGGCGGGACTCTCTACGTCTGCCTGGGAACCTGTGCCCGAGGTTCTGCTGTACCCACAACTGCTGCTTTTTTCATTTGCCCAGCTGCTCAACTGCTCTGCACACACACCAGTTGCTCCAAAATGGTGAGTTTTTTCCTCAATCCCTTGCCACTTCCACGACTGTAGCCTGAGATCTATTCCTCACTGTTGGANGCACTGNGTCCNCCGGCTGCGTAGGGCCCACACATTTCACCGACTTGACGAAGTGGTAAATGCTGTAGACTCCCGGGAAGTCACTGCCTACACCAGCGGGGNCCCCATTCTCACTTGATGAAGGGAGAAATGGCTTGTGCCCGAGACCCATTCTACCGAGCNTCCGGGACCTTGGTAGTCGGTCATTGCTTTTTTCTGTGCCTGCTTATAGATCCGTTCTGCCGAGTGTCAGGGACCTTGGCTTTTGGGGGTCATTGCGTTTTCTTTTCTTTTTACTTTATAGACCTTGGCTAGCGTCCGGGGCCTGGCCTTGGTTCATTGTGGTTTTTTTATTTCTCTCTCTCTCAGCTGCAGTCATGGGACATAAGGCTTTTTTCTCCCACCCTTCCTCTGAGAAATATGGCTACTTAACGGCTGCTCAGACCCATTTCTGCAGTGAACGGGCAAATAAAAAAAGTTACCTTATCTCTAAGCTTTCTACCTAAGCACTTTCTTAGTCTTTTTCTTCTGTCCACGTGTAAGCTAACCCTGGGAATTTCTGACTCCAAAGAACTTCCGCCTATCTGACTTCCGCTCAGCTCCCTGGTATTGGGCGGGTCCAAAGAACTTCCATGCTCCGGTAATGGGCGGGCTCTTGAAATCCGCCTATCTGTTCTGCTCCACCCTTCAGTAATGGCGGGTTCTCGCCAGCTCTCCAGAACGCTAACTTCCACCTATCTGCCTTCTGTTCTGCTCCAGTAATTCCTGTAATGGCGGGTTCTCCGAAACTCCAACTTCAGCTTATCTGGTCTGCTCCGCTGTTTGTACTGGGCAGACTGTATGGTATCTAGCAGGTCGTTGCAACTGCCCAACTCTCGCTACCACTTTCACTCTTCCTGTTACTCTTTCTTGAGCTGCCCTAAAAATTAGAGAGGTCTGGAAGCAGGCTAGGA
>LZPO01055315.1:4160-14622 GCA_001675575.1 Neotoma lepida
CCCCCCTTTCCTTTCTCCTTAATCCCAAGGTTTTACAGGATGAACATTAAGAAAATTCGCCTGCAATTTGGGATTAGATAAATACCCTCATGGGGAGAGGGGGGGTCCTTGCCACTCGATACCTCCCACTTGCCCGAGAATGGAGGGGAACAGCATTAGGAACCGACAGCGACCGGCTCCCACGCGGTGGGCCTTGGGGACCGCGCAGGCACATTCCAATGCGCACAGCAGCCCCACTTCGTCAACCTGACTCAGGCTAGGTTCTGTGACTGCTAACGAACCGGCCCAGAGGAGGCCAGAGTGCCAGAGAACCAGAGCGTAAGCCCGGGGCCCCAGAGGGCCAACCCAGGCTCACAGCCGGGAGGCCCGGAGAAGGATGCCGCCAGTGCACACCCCAGGATGTCGACATTTTCGTACCCGCCAAACTAGTGCGCCCTAGCGCGCGCCATTCCCCGGAATAGGGGGCAGGGGTGTATTTCGTTTCTTTCTTTAAACCTCAGCACGGTCCCGGTGGCTCTCAGCCTGACCGTCCGCCTTTGGGGATACTCTTGGTGGGGACCCGGGAGCCTAAGGTGTGTGCTCGCTCCGGCCCGCGCTGTACTCTGCGCTGCTTCTTTTCCGCCTGTAGGTTTTATCTCTCTCCCTCTCGTTTCCCCCCTTTCCTCGCGTTCTTTTATTCTGCTTTCTCTTTCTCTCGCTTTTGTGAATGGGCCGCGGTGTCTTTGTTCTGGAGCGAAGCGCCCGTGTCGATGACTTTTGTGAACCAGAGAAGGATCTTGTAAAACCTCCTTTTCTCCTCCTTGGTCCCCCGCTCACACCCCTCCTTCCCTGCCCCTTTGATTAGATGTTCCCTCATCGTTCAAAAAAAATGTAATTTCGTTAGTCTGGCGGCCACTTTCTTTGAACATTAGCTCGCTTTCAGCTCCAACTTCAATTAGAAGGAGTTGATTTTGAGAGATCAACAAAAGAACCGACCAAAGCCTTATTAAAGGTCCTAAGAAGATCTCTCGGTCCTTTGAGAAGCAGTTAAGGAAACAGTGTGCCCTCCATCATATTCTGTTACCGTATTTTATTCGGACTCCAAAGAAAAGTGTCGCTTGGGGGAGGGGAGAAGCACTTTGATGAGCGGCAGTCGCGGCCCCTTTTCACTCAGCGGACTCCCCCTTCCTTCTAGTCGCCCTGTGCCCGGTCAGCGCACAGTGAGGACCGCGCGGCCTGGGCATCGAGGTGCTCGCGTCTACAGTGCTCTTGGCGGCTCCCGAACTCACCCACGCACATACTCTAGCTCAAACTTTTCACCCGCCTGTTGGGGTGAGAATGGAAGAAGATGAGGAGAAAAGACTAGGAAAGAGCATAAATGTGGTTCCTTGTATTCAGGAGAAGATGCCATTTAAAAGAATTGCCTTGCTCGGGGTTGGGCCGAAAATATTTTTTTTCTCTGGCTTTGGAAAGTCCACACAGGTAGACGTCCTTAGCAAGTTTATTCGGATGGGAACTGGGCTCTTCCACGAACAATCCGAGGAAATGGTTTCCAGGAGACTCCTCCCGTAANGTGGTAGAAAATGAAGTGAGGGGTCGGGGGTCTGTGGCCACATTTTCCACCAGACTGTTCCTNGTACATGGAGACCCAGAAGGACAGACCGAGTGTGAAAAAGAAAGTTTTCTATCAAAACCTCACGCCTAAGAAGTAAAATGTGGGGGTTGGGGAGATGGGTCTGAGTTCCAACAGTTCGGAAGAAGCTTTTAGGACTTGCGAACACCTCTGGTGGGGACCAGGAGCCCCTAGAAACGCGGAGCAGCTGGTAAGTGGCGGCGCCTCCCCTGCGGGTGCTCGCCAAGGGCTTGGGAGTCCCGGGGCGCCGCGGAGTGCCCGGCGCGCCCAGAACTGCTCCCCCGAGGTCGGCTCAGCTCCCCGCGCCNGCATGAGCAGCCCGCAGGTGGGGGGCTCGGAGGGAGGAAGCTTCGGGTCTCAGGGCGCCCCAAGGAGAGCCAGGGGCGGGCGAGCCTCAAGTCCGCCGCCCGGGAAGCCTGACTGGCGCCCACACCCCGGCTGCGAAGCCCGGCGGCGCGCGCGCCAGCAAGAACCGGTTATCCTGCACCTTTCTGCCACTCCTTCGTAGCGCGGCCAAGGCGAGAGGAGGGCGGGGGCCCCCAGGCGTGCCTCGGGACCCGGGGCCCCCTCTGCTCCCGCGACTCCAGCGCTGCCTTCACCCTCCTCGACTCGCTCTGAGCGGAATTTGCCACTCGAGCCCCAGAGTTAGCGCGCGACCAGGGCGGGGAAGGGGGGCGGTGGAGGGCGGGGGCGCGCGGAGGTAACCCGGGCTCGCGCTGCCATTGCCCCGCTTCCTGTCACTCAGCCCGCTCTAGGCCCCCTATTGGCAGGCTAGCCCCGTTACGCACTTGCCTCGCGTTCACATACCCGGGGAGGGCAGTAGAAAGGTGATCAATCTTCATCAGGCTACATTTCCAATCACCTAAACAACCGAGCAAGACAAGCCACTCCGACAAGGTAAATTGCTTGATTTATTTAGTTTGCCAAGTGACTCTGCAGGATTTCTTCAGTCCCTACCGCCTCCATGTTGTACCGGGAGTGCAGCGGCCACGGCGAGTCACCTCCTAACTCTGTCCCTCGACACCCCCCCCCAGTCCCTATTGAAGCCAGGTTTGGGGAGGAAAAGCATGTGGGACTTTGCAAACAAAGTATTTGTGCAATAAAGTGAAACCTGGGGGAACACGCACAAAGCTCCTAGAAAAAGCAGAAGACGGGAAGAGGGAAGTTGGGGAAAGAAGAAACCCGGGAGTCCTAGACCCGCCGCCGGGGTAATACCTGTGCGGCTCTGTTTTGCAGGTTGGCTGCCCGGAGGGTCTTGCTGAGGGCGCGAGGTAGATGGTGAACAGCCCAGGCAGCGGAGGGCAGGTAAGGAGAGAGCCGCGGGACCGCGCGCCACCCCGGGACGGTGGTGGCTCCCCTCGCCTCTCCTTCCTCGAATCTACCCCAGCTACCTAGGTCCCCCGCAGGTGGGCGGGGCTGGGGGTGAGAGGCCGGGCACCCCTTGGCTGTGCGGACGACCCTAGGCCGCTTCTGAGCCGGGGAGCCCCCTCCCCCGCCTCCTCCGAAGCTGCGGAGCTTGGGTGCTAAGTTAGATGAAAGTATTCGAAAACTCACGCCGCACCTTCTCAGAACCACTGTGGCTGGTGGCCTGCGGCCCTCCGGCCTGGGTGCCCTAACTGTTTCCCTTGTGGTCCCCTCCGCCTTCTGTGCCAGCTGGCCTCCCTTAGTCCAGGCCGCGAGTCCCCGAGGAACGAAGCAGGAGTTGGAGTTGGGATGGGAAAGCTGCTGGAGTTGGGATGGGAAAGCTGCTTAAGTCCTGCCTCCGTTTTCCCTGAGTACTCTGCCCTGGGCTCCTGGCAAAGCGGGGTGTAACTAGAAGCCCCTCTCGGGTCCCAGGCCTACCCCCAGAAGCCCTTTTTCCGCTGGAGAAGAGCGCCAGGGGCTCACAGTGTCTGCGGCCGAACCTCGCGCTCCCAGCTCGGGTGTGCTTGAGCTTTCAGACTTGAGGCCTAGTTCCCTGCTCTCCATCGGGTTCAGAGAGGACGGCGAGGAGCCCAGGCGACCCAGGGTGCTCTGGCTCCTGAAATCCCCAGCACCCTTTGGGCCGCTGGGTTGGTCATCCTTTATCAGACCCTAGTGGGACTTGGTGTGCTCACTCGGACTTAGTAGAAAGAAGGCCCGGCCTGCGCGGGCTTAGGAGGGCGGATGGCCGCCTCTGAGGCACCCCTGACCTTGGGCGGCGGCGTGAAACTGCCACTTCTACTGTGGCGCCTTTGGCGTCTTCTTGCCGCCTCATCCGAGCCTGGGCCGCATCTGCCCTGGAGGTGCGGTGGGATTCCGGTTCACCCATCTCTAAGCGTCAGGGGCCCAGAGGGTCAGCTAGGATAGTGATTGCTGGCTCTGGGGGAGGGAGCAGCCCTGGAGATCTCTGAAGGAATGATGTGTCTAAANTGGGCAGTCGCCTGGGCGATCCAAAGGCGTACTAACCTTGGGCCTCTGTAGTGCCAGCGGGTTTGTCCTTCTTTCAAAACCATTTGAAACTTAAACGAAATAACCCCGTAAGCTCTGTACGGCCTGCCGTCCCGGCGCCAAGTGAACATTTGCTTGAGCAAATTGCTTCCGCCGCACTAAAAAAAAAAATGACTACACTTGGGATTTTGCACCCTCCCAGGTCCCGGCTCTCACCTCCTCGGCCTGATCATGCTTTTAAGTTTTCTTTCCTGTTGACACTCGAGGAGTGTCTTTGGCCCTTGTCAAGCCCTAAAAGAGGAAGGAACGATGTGGGGAAAGTTTCTTTTCTAAGAAGCTGTGTATTTGCTGAGCTTGGAGGAGAAATTTCTTGGGTTGCCTGCCCTGTGAAGTTCCTAGCCTGCGCCCCCTCCCCATTCAAGGATTATAGGAACTGAAAGCCAATGTGACTACGGGTGATGGTTTCCATGTGTCTCCTGTCTCCTTAGGCCAAGCCCCCAGAAGCAACAGCTTGAAGGACTTCGAAGTGGGAGCCCTGAACTGCTCCTGGCCTCAGGCCCCCTGGATCCGTCGGGGCGCCTCCACCCGGCTGTTAGCATGATGTCTTACCTCAAACAACCCCCGTACGGCATGAACGGGCTGGGCCTAGCTGGCCCTGCCATGGACCTCCTGCACCCCTCTGTGGGCTATCCTGGTGAGCAGTAGCCCTCTGTCCCTACCCCCAAGCCTCCACAAATATTGGGGGATTCCAACCTTTAACGTTTGAGCTCACACTGTCCCCAAAACAGGCCCAGGGAAACGATTACCTCCCGCCTGTTGCCTAGATCTGCTACAGATTCACAGGTTTGAGTCAAGGTTTGGTCAGGCAGCTTAGAAACTGCAACCTACAACTTGAGCTTGTGATGCCTGCAACCTGGCTCCTATTGTGGTCCCACCTGCTAGAGAGAGCATGTTGGTTGCCCACCGATTTATTTCCTTCTCGCCGGTTGCCTTTTTTTTAAATACCCCTCCCGCCCCAACATTTCATGAGGAATCTGGACTCGCTAGGCCCTAATATAAATAGCCACATTTCCCTTATGACTAGCTGCATTGAGAACAGAGCTCTTTCTCCCTAATCAGAGTGCCCTAGAGACCAGCGGCCTGACCCAACTCTCCCGCGGTGGTGGACGACTCCAGCTGAACTCCGAGTTTCTTTTCTAGATCTTACTTCTTTGCTTGAATTTATTCTCTTGGAAAGTGTCCCCAGGTCGTTTCTGCCTACCTCTGTTCGACTTCCTACCTCTCAGCCAGAAGTGTGTAGGCTTAGAGAGATGAAGAGGGGATGGCTTGGTTTTTAATCTCTGAGAGGCACGGAGGGCGCAGGCCCTGATGTTTCAGACTGGAGCTTCTAGTAGAATACACACTTTGTCCCACCTGTGGCCAGGGAAGTTTGTGTTTGCACAGAGGTCGGCCTTTCCTTTCCATGGCGAGGTTCTGGACCTAACAGAGGACCTGCACGTGGCCTAGAGTGCCAGTCCTCGTGGCCCACCGCTGATTCCAGACGCCCTTGCATGTCCCCACAGCCACTCCGCGGAAACAGCGACGGGAACGCACCACCTTCACACGCTCACAGCTGGACGTGCTGGAGGCGCTTTTCGCAAAGACCCGATACCCAGACATTTTCATGCGAGAGGAGGTGGCGCTCAAAATCAACCTGCCTGAGTCCAGAGTCCAGGTGCGGAATTCTGGGGCGCTAGGGGTAGGGTAGGGGCGCTAGGACCGGTCGGGGAAGATCCGGCCTGGGCGGTCTGCTGTTGGGGCCCTTTCACTGACTGGACAGCCCCTCTCCAACTCCCCCTAGCGCTGAGCATCAGTCAGCTAAAAGGGGTAACATTAAAAAGTAATGGTTTAGAGCCCAATCTCTAGTCCTCGTCCTCAAGGCGCTTTCGATGTTGAAAGTAGGTGTTTGGATTTTTGGGAAGCCAGCCGTGTTCCCCGGATGTAACTTTCTCAGAAGGTTAGATAATGGCCCCTGCTTCTTGGCTACTACAGAACTTGGCAGTTTACTACTGAGCCTTAGCTCTGCTTCCGCTCTTGTCTTTCGCACCCTTGCCCTGCGTCCTGAGGATTCTAAAATTGCAAGCTGGAACTTGGCTGCAGCCTAGCGCTATCTGCTTCGGAGTGTGCTCCTCGGGGTAGAGTCAGTCTGCTTAGGAGTTTTCTCCAGCCGAGTGCAAAATCCAGATGCTGGCTTTACTGTTTCTAAGATGAAACGGTTCAGAAAAGAGTTCTGAGTTAGTCTAACTGCTTCCTCGAGGATCTTTTGTCTCGACTTCTTTCCCAGAAGGCTCGAGAAGGCACTGGGAATGCAGTGCCCTGTGTCCGGGCCCCTCCAAAAGGAGTGAGAATTTATGACTTACCGTTCCATTTGGTGCCCCACCCGGAGCCAAAAGGCCCAAGGAAATCTCACGCAGGCTTCCTTCACGAGAAGCCCTGGTGCTGGAGTACTGCTTCCGTTCAGCCTCCAGCCTTGCTTCTGTTCCCACCCAAATATTTGCCCTGCCCAACTCCAGTCTCCAGGAGCCGACTCGGTGAAATCCCTCGGGCCCCAGACTTGGTGACTGCCCTACACTCTGATGTTCTGTACCTCTCCGCTGTTTCCTAAGCTCTGTTCATGGAAAACAGGGCCTTCAAACTAAAAAGGGGCTTCGGGGAAGCAGCCAACCGCAACAGCTTAGAGATGGCTGAACTTCTGGCTGGACAGACGCAAACGTTCCGCCCTCGGGCAGAGTTGCGCTNGGCTTGGGGAGGTGCGCATCCCTCCGGCGGAGGCTGACTGGGGGCCTTGAGCAGAAGGATGGGGGAGGGAGCCAGAGCTGGGGACCTAGCACGTGCGGGGGAGGGGACAGGGTCTGGCAGGGCCGGAGACTGGGAGGGGTAGAGGCTGGGATTGAGAGGTCCCCAAGATCCTGGGCGGGGTGTGAGTCCGAGGGGCGGAGGAGCAGTACGCTCCACTTGCCAGCCCCCTGATCCCATCTCCTTCCCCCTGCTCACTGAAGGTTTGGTTCAAGAACCGCCGAGCCAAGTGCCGCCAGCAGCAGCAGAGCGGGAGCGGAACGAAAAGCCGGCCTGTCAAGAAGAAGTCGTCTCCAGTGCGCGAGAGCTCGGGCTCGGAGAGCAGCGGCCAGTTCACACCGCCTGCAGTGTCTAGCTCTGCCTCTTCGTCTAGTTCAGCGTCCAGTGCCTCCGCCAATCCGGCGGCTGCTGCGGCCGCCGGCCTGGGTGGAAACCCGGTGGCCGCTGTGTCCTCTCTGAGTACGCCTACTGCTTCGTCCATCTGGAGTCCGGCCTCCATCTCGCCAGGCTCAGCGCCGGCATCCGTGTCCGTGCCAGAGCCACTGGGCGCGCCAAGCAACGCCTCGTGTATGCAGCGCTCGGTAGCCGCAGGTGCTGCCACTGCAGCGGCCTCCTACCCCATGTCCTATGGCCAGGGTGGAAGCTATGGCCAGGGCTACCCTGGGCCCTCCTCTTCTTACTTTGGTGGTGTAGACTGCAGCTCCTACCTAGCGCCCATGCACTCTCATCACCACCCGCACCAGCTTAGCCCCATGGCACCCTCCTCCATGGCTGGCCATCACCACCACCACCCGCACGCACACCACCCATTGAGTCAATCTTCAGGCCACCACCACCACCATCACCACCATCACCACCACCAAGGTTACGGAGGCTCTGGGCTCGCCTTCAATTCTGCCGACTGCTTGGATTACAAGGAGCCTGCCGCTGCCGCTGCTTCCTCTGCCTGGAAACTCAACTTCAACTCTCCCGACTGTCTGGACTATAAGGACCAAGCCTCGTGGCGGTTCCAGGTCTTGTGAGCCCAGGAGTGAGAGGAAGTGGAGAAGAAACGCAACTACCTGCGCCCTCCGTGGTCCCCACCCTGTTGCTGCTGCTGCACCGCTCGCCTTTGCCTTGGCTTTTCCAAAACTGAATTTTCACTCCCCCACGATGTCCATTGCCTGTACTGCCGCCCCCACCTTTGTGCCACTTGCTTGGGGGGTAGGGTGTAGACCCCTCTCCCCTTGGAGGTGGGGCCCGGTGCTTCTACTTGGCCCTCAGTTTCTTCACGGGATAGCAGTGTGCTCTCCCTCTCAACTCGTGCGTCACCCCTTCAAGTCTTTCTGGACAGCTTTTATGCACCTGGAGCCTTCTCAGGCTCTTCGCTCTGACCCTCTCTGTTTTGAGCTCAACAGTTTTATTTATTCTTTCTGGACACTGAAGTCACTAACTGGCGTATTATCTACCGTTTGGAGTGCGCCCATACACACTCCTCCAAATCAAACCCTCCACTGTTTCTCCTAGCAGACTGCCTCCCCTTCAGCTGCCCTCGATCCAGCTCCCCATCTGCAGGCCAGAGCTTCCAGCACTCCCATCTCCCCAGTGGTGAGCGCTGAACCAGGCCTTCGGGAGGAGGGTGCCTAGCCTCCTTCTCTGCCCTGCGCTGGACTGATTCAAGCTTCCGCCCCGGCGGGAATGCTGTACATAGTCGGGTCCGTTCCAGGGACCACTTAAACTTTTTAGTTGCTGTTGGTTGAACTGAGCATCTCTCTTGTTTTAGCGTCCAGGAAACAGAACTTTAAAATATATACATCACATATATATATATATACACATATATATAACAAAAGCAAAAAAAATATTTCCCCTTTGTTCCCGTTCCTCTTTCTCAAACGAAGGCGGTTCTTATTTTTCAGTTGTTACAAGCTGTCCTGCCCCTCTTCACATCTCCCTTTGTGTATTTATTAAAGAAACCCGCTTGGTTCCAGGAAGCTGGGCGCTGGAAGATCAGAAGTGAAGGAAACAGCTAAGTCGGGATACCGGGTGGGGGCTAGGCTGGGCCGGGCGCAGGACTGAGCCCTTCACCGCTCTAANCACAGAATCAAAGTTTCGGCTTAGAAGCAAACAAAAAAGGTGAAATTACAACATTGTGGAAAGCAAACAGACCTCTGAGTCCCAGGTCCAGTTCCTCTGTGGGTGTCTCTCTCTTTAAAACACCCCTGTCTGTTTAGTGAGTTTTAGTGAACCTTCACTCTCCGAAATCTGCGGAGGGCACCTGTGTATCTATCAGTTTTGGTTTTGGCCTCTTGGTCCAGTAGGTGGGAAAGTAATTTGTAAATTTGATTTGTCCGATGTGAAGATCACAAATTACTTGTTGAGATGTAAGGCAGTCCGTCTCCTCTTCCTCTTTATCTACATTATTTCCCGAAAATAAAAGCAAATTAATGAATGGCTTGTCAGCGTTGCTCTTCTAATCCCAGCTTCGGGTCTCGGTCTCAGGGGATTAAAAGGGAGGAAGACTGTGTTAATGACCCTCATGTTAATGACCTGCGCGAAGCTGGAGGCTGAAGAATAAGGCGGGAAGTCATAGCAAGAGTCCCCCAAAAGGTTCTTTTAGGGAGTGTTCTCCCCCCCCCAACACACACTCCGCATCAGCCCAGCCTCTCCCCCTCCAAGGTTTTGACCCCGCACCTCCTCGCCATCTAGGACAGACACAGGTGTCAGGACTCAATCCCAGAAACAGCTCCTTTCTCTTCAGAGGCAGAAGCCTGGCACTGATTTCCTCACCCTAATTGCCTGCGCCAGAAAGGGGAGGGGGGAGGAGAAGAGGGTCGGGAGGCGGGAAAGGATACCGCTGTAATGCTCTCTGAGCTGAGCCAAAAAGGAAAACAAAACGAAAAAAAAAAAATCTGTGTCCTGCACGTTGGCAGCAGAGAAGCGTCCTTTGGGCTGAGCTGTCCCGGGTGGCTTCACGGCGGCTGTGGGATCCTAGATGCCATCCATGTGCTAAGGAGTCTTTTTTAAACCCGTAGTTCGTACCAGAAGTTGTCCAGTCACCAAACTATCTTTCCTAAAGGTTCTCTAGAACATACAAACACAAATTGACCAATATGAGCTTCACTTCCTCAGAGGAGGAGGATGCCGAGCCTGCAGCCTTGANTGGAGGGCAGTTGGCCTTCCGTCTGGGGGAGACAAGGGCTTGTCAGTGCTACCCTTTCCAGCCCAGGCTCCTGCCAAGGCTTGGGAGACTAAACGGGAGAGGTATTAATAACGTCGGCCGCCCAAGAAAATCCCGGGCCCACAACTGCCCAACTCTTCTACCTGACGGCTCCCGAGTGGGAGGCCAAGAAGCGGTGCTCACCGGCAGGAGGAAATAAGGAGACAACGAAAAGTTGCCTGCGGAGTCAGCCACAATCCCTCTTCCTTCTATTTCGTGAGACAGGCGCGAGGCCGGCGGTCGCGCCAGCAAGGTGGCAGGCCTTCGAGCCTCGGCTGTCCGAAAGCCTTTCCCACCGTGTCCCGCCTGGGGTCCCGCGGCCCGGCTCAGGCCCAGCCTTTCCCACAGAGCCTCCCAGGGCGGGCGGAGGGCGAGCCTGTGACCGCGCGGACCCCTCCGGGGCGAGC
>LZPO01055315.1:67384-81314 GCA_001675575.1 Neotoma lepida
GTATCTTGACTTCAAAATTTATGTCTACGGATACATTGCTTTAGAAAAGAGTTTCTGCTTTTGTCCACAGAAGATGAAAACCTGTGGATTGCTTCCAGGCTAATACTGTTTGATCAACCAAGACTCCCTGAAAGGTCTCTGATGANACCATAGCCCAGATGATCCAACATCCAAAACAGCTTCAAGGTAACTGGCTCAGACAATGCAGCCTCACAGACTACTGTAGTCAGGACTTGACCATAATTCTTATTTTTCTCAGGATCCCCATAAGACTGCCAGGGCCCCCATCCAGCAGGAAGTAGTATAAGAAGCTATGCCCAAATTCCCAAAATATTGTTTATAATGTTTATTTTTATTTAAAGGGGGTTGATTATAAATGCAATCTCTTTCTAAAGAAGAAAAGAGNATATGATATAGATATGATAGGATAAAAGGGTAGATTACTGAATCTACTTTTAAAGAGCAACAACTTGTTTAAAATGTTTTACATTGCTATAGATTTTAGTTTATTGATACAAATATAAAGTTAATTTTGTTATACTGTATATATATTTCTACTCTTGTTTAGGGTATTATGCTTATGCAGTTCATTTAAAAATGTAATATAATTTAAAATACAAATTAATCATCTATAATAGTCAAACTTATAGTCATGTTAATTAGGNTTTCTAGATATGCAGAGATGTATTTTAGATAGATAGGTAATCTTCAAACACTTCAAAGACCTACAGAATATGGCATTTAAATGTTTTTTAAACTTAAACTTTCCTGGACAATGAGACACATCTGCTCCTGGCAGCACTGATTTACTTCAAAGAAGGTGATTGACACTGAAGACACTCCATATGGAGTTTGCTTTCCTTATGGAAAAAGTCAGCCATTTGGGCAAGAAACTGCTCTTGCCTGGACTGCTTGACAGTATGTTGTATTGACTGGACATGCAAGACCCACAGAAAAATGACCACTAAATTTTGCCAAAACAAGACGAGATGGTCCTTCAGGTTCCTGCTTTGCAGAGGAGACTACCAGACATTCTGCAGGACACAGGGAGAAGTGACTGAGAGACAGAAGTAGGCTGAAGATGGATGCCCCAACGTTACAGAGGAACTTTGGGTAACTGTCCAGGCAGCCAGCTGTCTCTGTCATTCTAGCTTTTGGAAGTTGCTTACCGTGCTCTTCCTGTTTACTTAGGTAATATTATATCCTTCTAGGGTCTTTGATGTAGTTGAAGACTAGATAGTTATAATTATAATTTTCCTTGGTTATAAAAGATAAGTTAGATATGAAACATTAGACTAACAAATGTAGGATAGATGATAAAATAGTTTCTTTAATTTTGCCAGACACAAGTGGACTAGATATTGTAACTGCAATTCTTGCTTGATAACTGTTTGCTATATATAATTTTACTATATTAAAGTTAAAAACTTCCTTTTTAATTAGATAGAAAAGGAGAAGTGCTGGGGGATGTCTTTTGGTATGCTGTGAATATGTGGTGTTCCTATTGGTTAATAAATAAGCTGCATTGGCGTACGGCAAGGCAGCTTAGAGGCAGGCAGAAAAATCTAAGCAGATACATGGGAAGAAGAAAGGTGGAGTCTGAGAGATGCCAGCAGCCACCAAAGGAGAAGCAAGATGCCAACAGACCTGTAAAGCCACGGAACATATGGCAAAACATAGATTAATAGAAATGGGTTAATTTAAGATATAAGAGCTAGCTAGCAAGAGGCCTGCCATAGACCATACAGTTTGTAAATAATATTAAGCCTTTGAANGATTATTTTACAAGCAGCTACAGGACGTGGGTGGGAGATATTCATCCCGACCGTGGGGCCTGGCAGGACCAGAGAAACTTCTGGCTACACTTGATTATTAAAAACTCCTTAGCTGAAGTCACCTTTTGATGAGCATTTATATGGGAGATGAGTATCTTTACATCCTTCACCCATTTAGAGACATTTATCCACATATTTTTTTCCACAGCTATTTCTTTCACCAATTCTCTGAACATCCAGCCAATCATTGGCTACAGTCCATGGATGAGTGAACAATGTCACATATGGCCATCTCTACTTCTAAACAAATTTATAACATTCTACTGCCTGAAGTTCTGCCCTCTGTGAAGATTTCCCCTCACAGGTGTCTTTCAGGGTTGTCCCATGAAAGGGTTGTAATGCTGCAGCTGTCCACTTCTGGGTTGTGTCTGCATAACATGTAGAACCATCAGTAAACCAGGCTGTAGTCCTTTTTCCTGAAGACAGCTAATCATAGGGCACACCNCANGAGGCTATAGGTGCATGCTTGGCAGCAGACAGCATTATAACAGGAGTACAAACCTAGGCATTTGGGCAACTTCTTCATGTAACTTGCTTGTGCCTTCAGGATCAGCTCAGGCCTGATCTCATATATAGCATTTCTATTTGATAATAGATTACTGCTGTGTACATCCTACTTTATGACTTGGTGGGTCCAATAACACCTAGCTCATGGTATGGGCAGTTGCATGGTAACTTGGTGGCCCATTGTCAAATGTTCAGTTTCCACTAAGGCCCAATAGCGACCAAGAGCTGTCATTCAAAGGGGGAATAGTTGTCTGCAGAGGATGGTAGAGCCTTGCTTCAAAATCTCAAAGGTCTCTTCTGTGATTCACTTATAGGGGCCTGCCAAAGGCTCCAAACTGGATTCCTATTGTCACTGACATCTCAAGTACCATCAGATCTGCTGGATCATATGGTCCAAGTGATGGAGCAGCCTGCACAGCAGCCTGGACCTGTTGAAGAGCCTTCTNCTGTCTCAGGCCCCACACAGAACTAGCANCTTCCTGAGTCCNTTGTATATGGGGCAGAGTAACACACCCAAGTGAGGAATGTACTGTCTCCAGAATCCAAATAGGCTCACTAAATGTTGTGCTTCTTTCTTGATGATGGGAGGGGCAGGTGCAATAACTTATCCTTCACCTTAGAGGCATCTCTGCATGCCCCATACCACTGGACTCCCAAGAATTTCACTGAGGTAGAAGCTCCTTGAATTTTGGTTGGATTTATTTCCCATTTTTGATGTGCATATGTATTACTAATGAATCCAAAGTGGTTACTACCTCCTGTTCTCTTGGTCCCATCCGCATAATGTCATCAATATAGTGTACCACTGTGATACTATGTGGAAGAGACAGACCACCCTTTCAAGTTAAGTTATGGCACAGGACTGGAGAGTTAATATATCCTTGAGGTAAAACTGGAAAGGTATACTGCTGGCCTTGCCAACTGAAAGCAACTTGCTTCTGGTGGTCCTTATGGATAGGTACCAAGAAAAAAGCATTTGTTAGATCAATAGCTACATACCATGTACCAGAGGGGTTAATCTGTTCATGGAAGGACACCATATCTGGTATGGCAGCTGCAATTAAATCACTATTTGATTTTTTGATAGCCAACTGCCATTCTCTATGATCCATCTGTCTTCTGCANTGGCCAGATAGGAGAGTTAAAGGGAGATGTGGNGAGAACAATCACCCCTGCATCTTTCAAGTCCTTGATGGTGGCACTAATTTCTACCTCTAGGGATGCGATACTGGTTTTTGATTCACCATTTTCCCTGGCAGAAGTAACTCTTAAGGCTTTCATTCAGCCTTTCCAAACATATTAGGTCTCACTCCACAGGTCAGGGAACCAATGTGAAAATTCTTCCAACTTCTAAGTCTAACTATCCCAATAATACATTCTAGGACTGGGGAAAAAAAACACAGGATGAGTTCAGGAGTCCACTGGCCATACTGTGAGTCAGATTTCACCTAAAACTCCATTAATTACTTGACCTCCACAAGCCCCTTACTAACTGGAGGGCCACAATGTTTCCTGGGGTCTTACAGAATCAGTGTCAATTCAGAACCAGTATCCAACAGATCCTGGAAAGTCTGATTGTTTCCTTCNCCCAGTGTACAGTTACCTGAAGCGTTACTCTAATTATTCTTTATCAATAAAACTCCAGGAGTCAGACATTAGGGTAAGAGCCTGAAAGGTCAGAGAAGCAGAGAAGCCACCAGTCCTTCCTACCTACTTTGTTCCTTCCTCCAAACAGAGAGCCAGATCCCTTCCCATCCCACCTTACTACTTCCTCTCCTATCTGTCCTCAGTCTTCCAAAACCTCTGTCGTATTTTTTGTCAGCTAGTGCCTAACTCTGCCTTCTGACTCCAAGCAAGCTTTATCTCTCAGAACATGATCAAAATATCACACAATATTTCCCCCTTTTATCTAAAAAAAAAAGAAAAAGAAAAAGAAGAAAGGAAGATTTTAACTTAGTAAAACCATATATAATACATATAATAACTATATACAAATATATACATGTAAGAATTACATTAAAAATGTTCAGTCCATTTGCATTTGACAAATTCAGAGAAAATACTCCATTATCTGTCCTATTTTGGTGAGTTCAAAGTGTTGTACCAAATTCACTTTCCATCTTAACTTGTATTACCAACCCAAAACTATCTTTTTATGTCTCTCAATCTTATACAATTTACACCTCTTTTATGAGTTTCTTTTCTGAGTTTAGTAACAAGGAAAACTATAACTANCTAGTCTTCAGCTCCATCAGGGACCTGAGAAGGATATAATGTTACCTGAGTAAACCAGAACTGCAGAGTAGACTACTTCCAACACTAAGAAATGACAGAAACAGCTGGCTGCCTGGACAGTCACCCAAGGTTCCTTTGCAATGTTGGGGCATCCATCTTCAGCCTGAAGGCCTAGAATATCTGAAAGACTTTTCTGTGAAGCAGATTTTTGAAGGACTGTCCATCCTTGTCTTGGCAAAATTCAGTAGTCACTTTCTTTTGTGTCTTGCTTGTCTAATTTGNACAGTATATTGTCAGCAGTTGAGGCAAAGGCAGTTTCTTGCCCAGTGNCTAACTTTTGCCACAAAGAGAGTAAACTCCATATGGAGTTTCTTTGATGCCCATGATTTTCTCTGAAATAGATTGGTGCTGCCAGGAGCAGACATGTCTCATTGTCATAAAAAAAATCCTTATGATATTAAAACATTCTTAAATGCCATATTCTGCAGATATCTGAAGTGTTTGAAGACCACCTGTCTATCTAAAATATATCTGTTTGACTTTGGAAACATACCTAACATGACTACAAGTTTGATTGTAATAGGTGACTAACTACTAACCTGCATTTCTTTATTATTCTAAATAGTTGGTAATAATAACTTTCAAGGACTAGAATTTTACATTACATTATAAAATGAGCTGCATAGTTATAATACCTTGAACAAGAGTAGAAATGTATGTACAGTATGTTCTAATAAAAATAACCTTAAATTTGTATCACTATACAAAAATATCTTAAACAAGAGTAAAAACATATAAACAGTATTAAAAAAACTCAAATTTGTATTATATANAAAAATCCTTACCAATGTAAAACATTTACAACTATTAGTTGCTTTTTGTTTTAAAAGTANATTCAATAGTCTATCCTCTTATCCTATTTCTATATCTCCCTTTTTCTTTTTAGAATGAGATCCCTGAATCTAATCTCCTTTGTTCAGCTTTTTTCCTGATCAATACCAATAATAACTTGTAACTAACCCCCCTAAATGATGGCAAATATCTATAACCTACTGAATGACCAAAAACTGCTCACTCCACCTCTTCAGGATTTGGGCATCATGTTCTTAAAATTGCTTCCTATTGTCTGGGGATGACAGCATCTTTAGGAGACCCTGAAAAAAATTGGCATAATTGTCAATTCCTGGGAGAGCTAGCTGTATCATTTGTGTCCAGTCTTTGTGTAATGGCACAGTGCAAGGCTTATCTCAAGTCCTGGCTAAAGTGTTCTGTGAGGCTGGATCATCTCAGTTAGCCATCTTGAAATTGTTCTGAACTGTTTGTAGTCCAAAGCTGATCTTTGCGTGGTATTTGTCAGCTTGGTGGCATTACCACAATCAGGTNGAAATGTTGTTGTGGGGCCCCATCCTCCTTTTGGATACTTCAAAGGTCACTGTTAGGCATGTCCATGGTTCACAGCAGAAAACTTAAACATTTTAAATGTCATATGCAGCAGATCTCAGAGAGGTTAAAGGACCACAATTTGTTATGTACATCCAGAGTACAAAATTTGATTTATGGTTACCTGATAGAGACTCAAACCAGAAATCACGTACAGGAAGCTAGATGAAGCCTTTTTCTCGAATTAGTTAGTGCTCTGTATGATCATTAATGTCATGACAAATATTTAAATATATATATTAATCTTATAAATTTTGAGATATTTATACNTTAAGAAAAGTTTTAAAGAATCAAAACCAAAGAATTATGAGATTAGTGGTAATAGAATAGTCCCTTAATTGTGGTTTTTTTCCTCTGTCCCATACCAGGAGGCTCTTCTGACATGAGACAGAGATTTTGGATTTTCCTTTAACAAGCATGCTTGTGTTTAGAGAAGGAGTGAGCCATGCTCCAACTCCAAAGCCAGCTTTAATTTTTAATTGAACTGGGACTANAAAAAAGACCATTTGCATTAAATGTCTGTAGAGAACAGCAGAAACAAACATTTGGGAAGATTTATGAAATTTTATCCTGTTGGAAATGTGATAACACCAATAGACCAATTTACTCTTTTTCTTGGGATATTTTTTCTGGATGATTCATCTTTTTTCTTCAGATGTCTGATTTGTCCAATGTTCTTCAGATTCCTTAGCCTTCATTCTCCTAGAAAGACAAAAACAAAACCTTGCCCCAACCCTAACTTGGGGAAGTTTCCCTTCTGGCAAGTTATATCTGATCAAATGAAAAGCATTTGCTAGTTTTATAAGTTAGTTTATATTGAATGGTCATGCTGTAAGTCGAACTATTGCCTCTTCTAATCAAGAGGTCTCTCCTGTTAGAATTTAATCTTTATCAACTTTGATGGTATCCATAGCTTTTCTTCTTCTGTGGAANCAAAAGCAAAACCTCTTCCCCAACATAACACATATCCTGGTTTCCATTCTAAGGTCAGCNCATCTTTAAAGTATACAGGCTGATTTAACTCTGCAGTTTTTTCTATTATCCAATGTCTCTCCACAGCTGTTGTTCCTTTCTTATTATTAGCATTTAGAAAATTTAAAGTTAATAAGGCATTGTGCAATCTACCTCTGGGGGTCTTTGTTACCCCTTTCTGTTTATTAAGTATATATTTTAGAGTTTGATTAGATCTTTCTATAACTGCTTGTCCTACAGGATTGTGTGGTATATCTGTAATATGCTTTATATTGCAATATGCAAAAATATGTTTAATTTTACTAGAGACACATGCTAGAGCATTGTCAGTCTTAATTTGTACAGGCATCCCCATGATGGCCATAACTTCTAATAGATGTGTAATTATAGAATCAGACTTTTCAAAACTCAAAGCAATTGCCCATTGAAATCCTGGATATGTATCTATAGTATGGTGTACATATTTTGATTTTCCAAACTCTACAAAATGAAACACATCCATTTGCCAAATTTCATTTCTTTGAGTACCCTTTGGGTTACTTCTGGCAGGTAGTGGAGTTTGGTTATACAAAGAACAAGTAGGACATTTCTTTATAATTTCCTTGGATTGTTGCCAAGTGATAGAAAAATCTTTTTTCAAACCCTTTTTCTTTTTTAAAACCTGGTGTTTCTTATGACAATCTGAGGCTTCTAGCACATTTCCTACCAATAACTGATTAATTTTATTGTTACCTTGTGCCGAGGGCCTGGTAGACCTGTATGGATCTGATATGTGTTATATACAAGGGATGATTTCTATATCTGACTATTTCTTGTAATTGAATAAATAACAAAGTTAATTCTGAATCATCTGGAATAAGTTCGGCAGTTTCAATATGTAAAACAACTCTTTCTGCATATTGAGAGTCAGTAACTATATTAAGAAGTTCTAGAAAATCTAATAAAACCATGAGAAAATCTAATAATAGATGTGAGAATAGCATATAATTTTGACTTTTGAACAGAATCATAAGGGCTTTGAGCCACTTTACTCAAATTTCCTGACTTATAACCTGCTTTTCCTGATTTATTTGNATCAGTATAGAATGTAGGGANTCCAGATATTGATGTTCCCTGTACAGTGTGAGGAAGGATCCAGTTAGTTCTCTTAATAAACTGAATTCTCTTGCTTTGGGGATATTTGTTGCTAATCTCTCCCAAATAATGACTGCAAGCTCTTTGCCAATGTTCACTTTCTGCCCATAATTTGTTAATTTCGGCATTAGTAAAAGGTACTACAATTTCTGCTGGGTCTATTCCTGCTAATTGACAAAGTCTTAATTTTCCTTTCAGAATCAACTCAGAAACCTTTTCTTACATATATGTTTAATTTTTTTTTACTCTGTTTATATGATAAAAATATCCATTTTAAGATATTATCTTCTCTCTGTGTTCAAATTCCTGTAGGGGAATGTGTAGAAAGTAAAATAACCAGAATACAATCAAGCTTTGGATTCAAATGATCCACATGTGCATCCTGTAATTTCTTTTCTACCAGAGCCAATTCTCTCCACTTCAGCTGATAGTTTTCTTGGACTATTTAAGTAACAGCCTGATGCTTCTCAGTTCCCCTTCTCCACAAGCAGGATCTCAGCCAGGGAATGTTCCACCCACAGTAGGTGGATCTTCCTCCCTCAGTTAATAGGGTCAGAGATAATTCCTCACAGGCATGCCTGCAGATCTGTCTCCCAGGTGATTGTGGTGATATTTTATTCGTGCTTTAATAAATAAAGCTTGCCTGGAGATCAGAGGAAAAAGCCAGCCATGATAAGTAAACATAGAAGTCAGGCAATGATAGTACACGCCCTTAATCCTATCACTTGGGAGGCAGGGATCTGTCTGGATCTCTGTGAGTTCAAGGCCACACTGAGAACAGAGCCAGGTGTGGTAGCACACACCTTAAATTCCAACACTAGTCAACCATGGAGGTCTAGAGGTCTGTACAGACAGACAGGAAGTGACAGAGCTAGGCAGGAAGAGGAGAGAGCAAATCAGATGGCAGAACAGCAAGGCATGTAGATGTGGGTAGACAGGAAGTCACACTCTTTCTTTGGAATCTGAGGTGTCAGTGAGGTGAGGTTGGCTGGTGGCTTGTCTTATTCCTCTGATCTCTCTCAGGTCTTAACCCCAATTTCTGGCTCTGTGTTCTTTTTTTATTTAATAAGACTGTTTAGAAATTCATCTACAGGTGATTATAGCTTCTTTCAAGTTGACAATTAACATTAACCAGTACAATAATTGTCTTAGTTAAGGTTACTATTGCTGTGAAGAGACACCATGACCACGGCAACTCTTATAAAAGAAAGCATTTAATTGNGGCTTTCTTATAGTTTCAGAGGTTTAGTCCATTGTCATTATGGCAAGCAGACATGGTATTGGAAAAGTAGCTGAGAGGTCTACATCTCAATCCACAGAGAGCAGGAAGAGAGACATTGGGTCAGGGGTTAGGGCTTTTGAAACCTCAAAGCCTACCCCCCAGTGACATATTCCTGCAATAAGGCCACACCCTCTCCAGCAAGGACACACTTGCTAATCTTTTTCAAGTTATGCCACTCCGTAATGACTAAGCAGTCAAATGTATGAGCCTATGGGGGCCATTCTTATTTAAACCACCACACTAATCATATTCAGTATCTCAATTTGTTTTTTTCAGTATTTCTCTTTATTGAATTTCATTTTAGTATACTGTATTCATTTCCTTTAGTTGTTTGTGTTGTTTTTAGTTAATTCAAGAGTTTACTTGTGTTCTCTTTGATTTTACTGAATATTATATAGTCATCACTTATCTGGAATTTCATCTAACTGGAAGCCAGTACTACAGAATTGATAATTTCAGGATGATTCAGGTTGCTTTGGCTTCTCATATTTCTTGTCTTTCTGCATTAGGTCTTTTATAGCTAAAAGGCTGGGTTTATAAAAATAATATATTTTTCAGTGGAAGTATTTGTAATGATCAAATAAGGCTGAATTAACAGTAGGCTGAGGTACCTTTCATTTCTCTGAGCTGGGGTGATAGCACAGTGGTTAGACCCTCAGCTCACATGCTCAGGACATCAGGTTCAATGTCCTGTACTTCCAAGACAAATTGCAGAAGCAACCATAACTGATGTTTAAGTCTACTATGAAAATGCTATAATACCTATTTTAAAATAATTGCCTCTCAACTTCAGTGCTCTTTGTGAATAAAGGAACATATATAGTACCGTGTGCACTAAGTATGGATATGAACAAAGAGTAATACTTGTGATTAGGATTAGATGCTCAGAAAAAAACAGGGGAGGGAAAAAGTAAATACAAGGGAAGAACTGTAAAACAAGGAGATGTCATAAGGTGAACATATATTACAAAGAGGAAGAGACAAAGGAAGGCAGTAGACTAACCTAAACAATCCTTCCATCAGCAGGGTCAGAAGAAGGAAAGGAAAGAGCAAGGAAGGGGGGAGAGAGAGCAAGAGAGAGAAAGGGAGAAAGAGAGAGAGGGAGGGAGAGAGAGCACAAAGTTGGACAAAGCTTGTCCAGTAAACAGACATTGGATGTTAAATAAATGTAGTAGCAATGTGATGGGAAGAGCTGAAGCAGGGCACGGCATCTGTGCTCAGTCTCTGCCTGGCCCTGTCTTGTCTTGATGGTTCTCTGCAGAGTGGGTTCCAGATGTCAGTTATTCCTCTGCGTGGTCCATTGAGGGGCTCTTTTGTTCTTTTTTTGTGTGTGTGGGTCATGGGAAGTGATTCCATCTCAGTGCTGCTTTGGTGAGTGGTTCAGGATGTGGAGACTATCACAATGAGCACACTCCATCCAGACCTCAGCTCAGACCANCTTCTACTTTGAACATTAAATCATTCAGAGTCAAAATTGTCCTGCTCCACTGAAGGTCTGCGTGCTGTTTTAGAGTAGATTCTTTTGATCTTTGCTATGGCTTTCTGGAGTGTATGGACTTTTGCCTCTAGGGTTGACAAGCCATGGACTCAACAGAGGTCGTTTAAAACTGGCTTTTTGCCACTGTTCTGTTGCAATAGCAAATGCAGGGAAGAGAAGATTTTCCCAAGCTACCTCCCCCTCTCCAGGTGTACCCACCTGTTGCAGCTTTCGTCCCCTTCCGCCCTGTCCTGTCACTGAAATGCAGTGCACATTTTCTGGTCTTTCTCTTTGTTTTAAGCTGTAGTTCCAGCACTCTCCAGTTGGACTCCTTTACTGGGTGGAGATCATTGCCAAGTGGGGCTAACTACTCTGAAGGAANTCTTTCTCCGTCTGCTTTACTAGGATGTTTCCTATTTTACTTTGCTACTAAAACTAGTGTTTTTCCACCATCACCCACCTCTTAGGATAGCAGTATTCCAGATACCCCAGATTATTCCCACAGATTGTAGCAGTTTGTGGGTGGGTGTCGTCCACCATCTACTGGAAGCTTGGCTTGTGTGTTCATGCTTTTTATACTGTCTATTTCAGAATATACTAATTTAATTTTAATGAAATGCAGTTTGTCAGTTCTTTGCTTCATGAATCTTGCCCTTGGCATCACATATAAAACATGACTATCAAACCCAAGGCCATTTAGATTTTCTCCAACATTATCTTTTTAGGAATTTTATTACATTTCCGTGTGCACGTGGAAACCAGTGGTGAATGTTGGTGCTTCCTCATCTGAGCTCCACCTTTTTTCTTGAGACAGTGTAGAGAGAGTTCAATCTNTCACAGAACCTGGAGCTTATTGATTCATCTGACTGGTTGGCTAGCACACCCCAGGTATCCTTTGGTTTCTACCTCTTCAATTAAGCCCAGGCCACTGGGTGAGACTTTTANGTGGGCTCTGGAATCTAAGGTCCTCGTACTGTGCAGCAAACATATTACCAACTGAGCCAGCCACCTCAATGCCTGTTAGGAATTTCATAGCTTTAAATTTCACAGTTGGTTTCTACAAAGGTTGTAAGGTCTCTGTCTAGAGATGCATTGTCTTTTCTTCATGTGTGTATCCATTTGTTCCAAAGCACTTTTGAAGTGTCTTTCCTTTTGTTCATTGTGTTGCCTTTGGTCCTTTGTCAAAGGAATATTGACTATATAGAAGATGAGTCTGTTTCTGTGCCTCTTCCTTCACCAATAACCAGGATGTTTTCAATATGGGGGCTTTGTGGTGGGTTTTAAATTTGAGTAGTGGTAGTCTCAGCTTCTTCTCTTGAATATTGTGTTGACCAGGTGTGGTGATTTTGTGTCCCCCAATATATTGTGCACCCTAATAAACTTATCTGGGATCAGAGAACAGAACAGTCATTAGATAGACATAGAGGCCAGAAAATGGTGACACACACCTTTAATCCCAGGAAGTGATGGCAGGAAGCAAAAAGGTATATAAGGCATAAGGCCCAGGAACTAGAGGCTTTTAGGCTTTTTAAGCTTTTAGGCTTTTAGCAGCAGTTCAGCTGAGATCCACTTGGGTGAGGACTCAGAGGCTTTCAGTCTGAGGAAACAAGATCACCTGAGGAGTTGGCGAGGTGAGGTTGGCTGTGACTTGTTCTGCTTCTCTCATCTTTCAGAACTCACTCCAATAGCTGGCACCATGTTTTCAATTTAAGGTTCGGGACAACCAGGCTGGTTCTTTTGCCCCTCCATATAAACACTAGAGTCAGTTTGTTGATCCTTATAGTTTTTGAGGTTTGGGTTGGAATTGAATGACTCTGTAGCTTAAGTTGGGAAGGATTGATCTCTGGGGAGTAGAGAGTCTTCTAAACACAAACATTTATTTGGTTCTTTGATCAGAATCTTACACTTTTCAGTGGATAGATCTTACCAATTTGNTAGGCTTACACGTAAGCACTTTATTTGGGGGAGTTTTTGTTTGTGTCCATGTGTGTATCATTGAGGATTGACTAAGGCCTTGTGCATGCTGGGCAAACACCACTGAACCATGTCCCCAACATTAGGATTNTGTTCTTAAGTTCAGACTCTGTTTGATTTGTGTTGGAATATAGGAAACTGGTTGACTTTCATTAACTTTGCATTTTGCTTTTTTGTTTGTTTGTTTGTTTGTTTTTTCAAGATAGGGTTTCTCTGTGTATCCCTGGCTGTCCTAGAAATCACTCTGTAGACCAGACTGACCTCGAACTCTGAGATCCACCTACCTCTGCCTCTTAAGTGCTGGGGATAAAAGGGTGCGCCCCCACTGTCCAGCTCCATGAATTTTAAAAGTGTAAATTATAAAACTCAGGTTATAATTCTAAGTTGTTAAAGTGCAAAAGTAGCCTTAGCAAAATCTTGCTCTTCATGTTTTTGGAGTTAATTCAAGACAAAGTAGATCTTAATGGATTTATTTCAGAGCCTTTAAAATCATCATCACATTTAAAAATGTAATTTAAATGTAATTTAAAAATTACACATTTAAAAATTGTGATAAATTAAATATAATATACAGTTTACCATCTTCATTCACTCTAAGTGTGTGGTTCAGTAGGTTATAAAATCAACCTCTAGGATGTTTTAATCATGAAGCACCAAATCTCTATATGCACTTAACACATAGGTCCTGGTTCTTCTGTCTCTTCAATCATGACAACTACAGATCTACTTCCCATGTCTACAAATTTGACTCCTCCTGATACCTCCTTTCAAGGGAATGATATACTTGTCTTTTTGTGACTGGTGTATTTCCCTTAGCACCACGTCTTCACCGTCCATCTGTCTTGTAGCATATGTCGAAACTGCCTTCCTTTAGAAGCTGAACATCCCAATGTGTATGTGTATGCACCACATTTTATTTATCCACTCATCTGTTGGTAGACATTTGGGTATTTCTACCTTTTCATTGTTATGAATAATACTGATTTTGACATGGAAGTTCTTCCTCTGAGTTCTCTTGGGCATGCATAGACAGTGGTAATGCTGGATCATATAGTAATTCTATTGGAAGTTTTT
>LZPO01055315.1:81344-96823 GCA_001675575.1 Neotoma lepida
GTTTTGCGGCTTTCCTGGAACTCACTCAGTAGACCAGGCTGGCCTCGAACTCACAGAGATCCGCCTGCCTCTGCCTCCCAAGTGCTGGGATTAAAGGCATGCGCCACCACCACCCGGCTATTGGAAGTTTTTGAGGAACTATCATGCTGTTCTCAAGTGATTACACTACTTTATATTTCTAGGAATAGTGTACAATGGTCCAATCTATCTTGCCAACTTGTTTTGTTTTGTTTGCTTGTTTGTTTGTTTTTGGAGACAGGGTTTCTCTGTGTAGCTCTGGCTGTCCTGGTACTAGCTCTGTAGACCAGGCCGGCCTTGAACTCACAGAGATCTGTGTTGTATGATATTTTGTTTGTATTCTGACAAATAAAGTTTGCCTGGAGATCAGAGGGCAGAGCTAGCCACTAGTTAACCATAAAGGCCAGGCAGTGGTGGCACACACCTTTAATCTGTGTTCTTAGGAGGAGGAACCAGGAAGATTAGGAATTCAAGGCCACCCTGGACCACACGAGATTGAACTAGTCTAAAAGAGAAACAGAGCNGGGCAGTGGTGGTGCATGCCTTTAATCCCAGCACATAGGAGGCTCAATCTTTGATCCCAGCACTTGAGAGGATCATGCCTTTGATCCCAGCACATGGGAGGCTCACACCTTTAATTCTAGCCTAAGGAAGTGGAAACAGGATCTTGCCATCCCATTCAGTCTGAGGATTCATAGAGATCAGAAGTTTCTAGTGACTGGCTGCTCTGCTTCTCTGATCTTTCAGCTTTCACCTTTGATATCCGACTCCAGGTTTTTATTGTTAAGACTAGCTAGGATCGTGCATNAAATCTGCTTGCCTCTGCCACCTGAGTGCTGGTATTAAAGGAGTGTGTCACCACTGCAGGGATGCAGCATTTTTTTAAAAAACAATTTCATTCAGCTGTAAACATGAAATTTTCAAGAACATAGATGGATCTGGAAAGTTTTTTGCTTTTATTGAAAATAGATTATTTTCTCATCCAATACATCCCAATTCCAGTTTTCCCTCCCTCCATGCCTGCCGGTTCCTCCCACCTCCCTCCCTTCCAGATCCACTCCCTTTCCTGTCTCTCATTAGAAAACAAACAGGCTTCTAGGAGACAATAACCAAACATGACAAATTAAAATATAATAAGATGAAGCAAAAGCTATCATATCAAAGCTGAATATGGCAGTCCANCAGGAGGAAAANAGTCCCAAGAGCAGGCATAAGAGTCAGAGACCCACTCATTCTCACTAAAGATTCCCATAAAACCACTAAGCTAATGGCTATAATATATATGGGAGGACCAGGTGCAGACCAATGTAGGCTCTGTGCTTGCTGCTTCAGTGTCTGTGAATTCATATGCCCCTTGCTTAGTTGGTTCAGAAGGCCTTGTTCTCCTGGTATCCTCTGCCCTCTCTGGCTCTTATATTCTTTCTGCCTCCCCTTCTGTAAGATTTCTTNAGCTCTGAGGAGAGATATTTGATGGAGACCTCCTATTTAGACTCTCTCTCCATGTACTGTCTGGTTGTGGGTCTCTGCATCTGTTCCCATCTGCTGCTAGAGGTAGCCTCTCTGATGATGACTGGATAAGGAACTGATCTATGAGTATAGTAGAATATCATTAGGTGTCATTTTATTGATACTTTTTTTTAAAGACCAGTAGTTTGATTTTACCCTAGGTCTCTGGGCTATTTAGTCTCTGGTTTTTGGTTACCCAAGCAGTGTTGGGTATGGGTTCTGTGATAGTTTAAATGTAATTGGCCCCCAAAATCTCATAGGGAGTAGAACTATTAGGAGAGGTAGCTTTGTTGGAGTGGGTATGGGCTTGTTGGAGGAAGTGTGTCACTCTGGGGGTGGGCTTTGAGGTTTCTTATACTTAGAATACCACCCAGTGTCTCAGTCAACTTCCTGTTTCCTGAAAGATGTAGGACTCTCAGCTACTCCTCCAGCACGACATCTACCTGCATGCTGCCATGCTCTCCATCATGATGATAATGGACTGAACCTTTGAAACTCTAAGTGAGCNACCCCAATTAAATTTTTTCTTTTTAAGNGTTGCCATGGTCATGGTGTCTCACAACAATAGAAACACCATCTAAAACAGAGTTGGTGCCATGTGTGAGAGCCAAAGTTACATTTAAAGTTTTAATTATTATGCCTTAGATATCTATGAAACAAAAGTGCCTCTGCTCTGCAAGCCCCTTGCCCAAGGACAGAAAGTTCCTGAAATGCTGGGGGCTATTGTTTATGGGAGATAATAAACCACATATTTTCATGCCCCTAAACAATGTTGTTTGACCCATCTGCACTGGATGTGCTTGATCACATGAGGGTGGGAGGTATGTAGGCAGGAAATACATCAGGATATATGCTTGCTCCTGATTGGACCTGATGGGAAATGCAATGAATTATGGGTTTTCCTTCTTAAGCCCTTGCAAAACTTGATTCAGGGCCATTTCTGGGAATATGGATATGGACCTGGCCAGAGCCCATCTACTTCACCAGTATTTAATTAAAGCTTGCTTCAAATTTGGCCTTAAACTATAATAGTGGTCTTATTCTCGACCAGTGGGATTAACATGGGTACTGGGGTATTGCTATGATAGGCCTGACCATGTTTTCATTTGGAGTAATAGGGACTTTAGGAGTTTGGGTTAGAAAAGCAGTAGAATGCTTTTAAGCACTGCTTACTGGGCCATACTAGCGGGAGCATGGAAGACAGTGGTGCTGAATGTGATCTAATGAACTGTGGGGATCCAGAGGTTTATGAGGAGANGAATGTTAGTACATGGCCTAGAAATCATTCTTATATTTTGGTGAAGAAAGTGGCTGCTTTTTGCCCTTGTCCAAAGAGTCTGCCTGAGGCTAAAGTGAAGTGTTTTGGATTAATTCCGTTGGCAGAAAAAATCTCAAAACAGCCTAGGATACTTTGCCATGTGGTTATTAGTGGTAACTCTAATTAATATTTATAATGAAAAGGAGCAAGCTGAGCAGGNTAAATTATAAAATGTAAATTTTGAGGAGGAAAAGAAGTAGAATGGAGCTAAATCCTGTGTTCAAGGATATAAACAGATTAAGAAATGGAATAAAGGGAGTGGTGACCTCAGGGCAATATCCCACCCAGCTAAGTTTCCAACTTGTGGAAAGAAACTAAAGAAAGGCTTAGAACTCAGTGTGGTGGCACACATCTTTAATCTCAGCACTGGGAAGGCAGATGCTGGCAGATCTCTGAGTTTGAGGCCAGCCTGGTTTAGAGATCCAGTTCCAGGACATCCAAGCTTAGGTAATAAAGGACAGAAAGATGGTGAAGATGTAGTTGAATGAGGGGGGCATGTTCCAGCCCCACTAAGCAGCAGAACTTGGCAGCTTCAGCCACATGGTTCTGGAGTTAAGGACAGAAGAAAGGGGCTATGGAATTTGTCCCTAAGGAAAGCCACTGAAACCAGGCATGTGTCAGGGGTATCCCTGCATGGAGGCCTAGAGAGGCCATTGCGTGAAGCTGTGAAGGAGAAATCTGGATTGCCTTGGACACCTAAGATGTTAGTGATGGTAGAGTCATGTAATACCTGCNGAAGAAAGCTCCTAACAGGGAATGGAACCAGTCCAAGAGAAAGAAGTATTTTACAGTCAACAAAGATGAATGGATTTGGAGATCTAAAGAGCATTTTGACATCAGACCTGGAGATGCAGAGTTTGGAATTTGCCCAGCTGGTTTTTGGTCTTGATTTGGTCCAGTATTTTCTCACTATGCTCCCTTCCCTACATTTTGGAATGGTAATGTATATCCTGTGCCATTGTATGTTGGAAGTATGTGATCTATTTTTTTTATCTTGATTTTACAGGTGATTACAGTTAAAAAATTACATGAATCTAAGAAAGACTTTGAACTTTGGACTTTAAAACAATGTTGAAACTGTGATAGACTATGGGGACTTTTTAAGTTGGACTAAATAAATTTTGCATTATGATATTGTTACAAGCTTATGAGGGCCACGGAGTGGAATGTGGTAGTTTGAACATAATCGGCCCCCATATCTCACAAGGAGTACACTATTAGGAGGTATGACTTTGTTGGAGTGGGTATGGCCTTGTTGGAGGAAGTGTGTCACTGTGGGTTTGAGATTTCCTATGCTTAGACTACCACCCAATGTCTCAGTTGATTTCCTGTTGCCTGTAAGATAAAGGACTCTCAGCTACATCTCCAGCACCACATCTGCCTGCATGCTGCCATGCTCTCCATCATGATGATAATAGNCTGAACCTTTGAAACTCTCTAAGTGAGCCACCCTAATTAAATATTTTCTTTATAAGAGTTGNCATGGTCATGGTGTCTCTTCATAGCAATAGAAACCCTAACTAATACAGGTTCATTCTTGTGGAATGGGCCTTAAGTCAAATCAGACATTTGCTATTCCCACAAGTTCTGTGTCACCATTGCAGAACAGATTGTAGGTCAAAGGTTTTGTGACTGGGTTGCTTTCCACATTTCTCTTTCAGTAGCCTGCAGAGTACCTTTCCTCACCAAAGAGACTAAAACATAGGGGTGAAGGCTCCATGTAGGCACTAGCTGGACTTTGCCATGGTCAATGAGTTCTGTGGGTGTTGTCCTCTGCAATGAGGCCCTCACTGTCAGTTTGTGGACAAAGCAACCCTTTGTCTTAACAACATCTTGGGTTGCTTGGGGATTTCCAAAGGCCTCCCTTGGCAAACACTCAATTGAATGCAACCCAGGCCCACCCACCACTGGAAGCTTTGAGGTTGAGACCCCATATGCCCCATTACTAGAGTCCTCATTAGGATCACCTTCTTAGATTCCAGGAAGTTTCCACTGTACTAGGTTTCTACTCCCTCTCCCAAAGCCCCCCAGTTCTAGCAATCTCTTCCCACACTGTCTTCCTCCACCCCATCCCCTTCACCTGACTGACTCCCTCACTCTCATCCCCATCTTTCACAGTCTGCCTTTAAAGTCTATTTGCCCCTCCTATGGAGATGCTTGTGTCCNTGACTCTCCCCTTTCATCCCCACCCACCTCTAGTCTGCCCAAAAGTCTCTTCTATTTGCCCCACCCAAGGAGATGCATGTGCTCCCCCTCCACTCCTCCTCTTTACCTAACCTCTCTAGATCTATGGATTATATCTTGTTATCATTTACTTAACTGCCAATGTCCACTTATAAGTGAACACATACCATATTTATCTTTCTAGGTTTGCGTTACCTCACTCAGGATGATTTTTTTCTAGTTCCATCCATTTGCCTGCAAATTTCATGATGTCATTTTTAAACAGCTAAAGAACAGTCTATTGTGTAAATGTAACCACACTTCATTCATTCTTCTGTTAATAAACACCTAGTTTGTTTCCAGTTTCTGGCTATTATGAATAAAGCTGCAACNAACATGCTTGAGCAAGTGTCCTTGTGGTAGGATGGAGAGTGTCCTTTGAGTATATCCTAAGAATGATATAGTTGGATCTTGAGGTAAATCAATTCCCAACTGTCTGAGAAGCTNCCNTATTGATTACCATAGTGTCTGTCCAAGTTTGCAGTCCCACCAGCAATGGAGGAGTGTTCTCCTTGCTCCACATCCTTACCAGCATGAGCTGTTACTTGCATTTTTGATTTTAGCCATTCTGACAAGTATCAGATGGAATTTCAAAGTAGNTTTTAATTGTATTTCCCTAGTGGCTAAGGATGTTGAACATTTCTCTAAGTGTTTTTCAGTCATTTGAGATTTCTCTATTGAGAAATCTATTTAGATCTGTACAACAGTTTTTAATTGGATTTGGTTTTTTGGTATCTAGTTCCTTGAGGTCTTTATATATTTTGGATATTAGTTCTCTATTGGATGTGGAGTTGCTAAAATTATGGAGTGAGTGGACAAGCTTGTTTTGTTCCTGATTTTAGTGGAATTGCTTTGAGTTTCTCTCCATTTAATTTGATGTTGGCTATAGGCTTGATACAAATTGCCTTTATTATGTTGAGGTATGTCTCTTTTATCCCTAATCTCTCTAGGGCTTTTATCATGAAGGGGTGTTAGACTTTGCCTAAGGTTTTTTCTGCATCTAATGAGATGATCATGTATTTTTTGTTTGTTTGTTTATATGGTGGATTCCATTTACTGATTTTCATATAATAAACCATCCCTGCATCTCTGAGCTGAAGCCTACTTGATTGTGGTGGATGATCTTTTTGATGTGTTCTTGAATTCGGTTTTCAAGTATTTTACTGAGTATTTTTACATCTGTGTTCATGAGGGAGATTGGTCTGTAATTCACTTTTGTTCTTGGATCTTTATGTGGTTTGGTATCTGGGTAACTGTGGCATAAAATGAATGTGGCAATGTTCCTTCTGTTCCTCTTTTGTGGAATAACATTAGTATTGGTGTTAACTCTTTTTTGAAAGTCTGATTGTATTCTGTGCTAAAACCTCTGCCCCTGGGCTTTTTTTTTGGTTGGGAGAATTTAATGACTGCTTATATTTCACTAGGGGTTATAGGTTTATTTAAACTGTTTATCTGATCTTGATTTAACTTTGGTAAGTGACCTATGGAGAAAACTATTTTTCTCTTAGATTTTCCAATTTGGTGAAGTATAGTTTTTTAAAGTATGTCCTCATGATTCTCTGTATTTCCTCGGTGTCTGTTTTTATGTCCCCCTTTTTATTTTTGATTGTTAATTTGGATATTCTCTCTCCACCTGACTAAAAAGTAAGTTTGGATAAGGGTTTATCTGGTTGATTTTCTCAAAGAAGCAACTCTTTGTTTCACTGATTCTTTGTATTGTTCTCTTTGTTTCTATTTCATTGATTTCAACCCTCAATTTGATTATTTCTTACTCTCTACTCTTCTTGAGTATGGTTACTTCTTTTTGTTCTACAGCAGTGGTTCTCAACCTTCCTAATGCTGCAACCTTTTAATACAGTTCATGTTGTGGTGATCCCTAACCATAAAATTATTTTCGTTGCGACTTCATAACTGTAATTGTGCTGTTGCTTTTCCCCTCCAAATGCTTTAACTCAGTCAATATGCCAGAATGGTATAATTTTAACTCCTTTACTAACATTTAAAAATCATAATAAAATAAAGTATAATACCATAGTTTTGGCTACTTGGTCTTTCAATAAACAACAAAAAACATTGAGAATTTGTTATTCCCAACTTTGTTTATTGATGTGTTCTAGGAATTAAACTCAGGTCATCTGCAAGAGCAGCAAGTCTCTCTCAGCCACCTAGTTAGTCATCACTCTAGCTCCACACTAAATTCTTGTGACTAAATTTAGTTTACTATGTTTGAGTTTATTATTCCAGAAACATGTGAAGTTTNTGTCCTGATTGGTTTTGTTTTTTGTCAACTTGACAAAAAGCTAGAGTTATCTGAGAAGAAGAACTTCAGTTGAGAAACACCTCCCTCAGATGGCCTTTTGGCAGGTCAGTAGGGCGTTTTCTTGATTAATGATTGATGTGGAAAGGCCCAGCCTGCCGGGTACAATGCCACCCCTGGGCAGGTGGTCCTGAGCTATATAAGAGAGAAGACTGAGCAGCACCCCTCCAGGGCCTCTGCTTACTTCCTGTCTCTAGGTTCTTGCCTTGAGTTCCTGCCCTTACAGAGCGGTGAGTGATGGAGTGTGACTTGAGAACTGTAAGCTCAAATAAACCCTTTCCTTCCCAAGTTACTTTCCACCATGGTGTTTATGGCAGCAATAGGAAAGAAACTGCAAAGTTGGAGAGATGGGAAACTAAGTTTTGTTTNATGTTCGTGTAGGTAACTGGCAAACTTCACCATCAGTAACAATGTTCATGGACCTATAAAGCATACACATATTCACAACCACATTTTAGCACAGAGTTTGGACTGCCTGACAGAGAAGCTAGAGAGGGTACTGATCTCTGCCATCCTCTCACATAGCTGCAGAAGGCAGTGGTCAAATAGCAAAAGGCTATAGTGCATCAGGAATGTGGCCTGAGGTTGTGAGAGTGACAGCTAGAGCACCTGCAGGAAATGACATCATCCTAGNAAAAATCATACCTTTTCTTTAAAAATTAGTCAGCTTCAGGACTGGAGAGATGGCTCAGCGGTTAAGAGCACTGGCTGCTCTTCCAGATGACCCAGGTTCAATTCCCAGCACCAACATGGCAGCTCACAACTGTCTGTACCTCCAGTTCCAGGGGATCCAACACCCTCATACAGACATACATGAAGGCAAAACATCAATGCACATAAAAATACACAAATAAACTTAAAAAATTAGTCAACATTTGATTATTTGTGAAAGGATAGGATTAGTAAAAAAAAAATTTAATCCAACATGTCATTAGGATGCTCCAAGATTATAAACTCAACACTTTTTAGGCCAGTAGCCAACTGAAAAATGTGAGTTTCACCTCCTTCCTGCCATCATGTTCTGGCAAAGATGGCAGTTTAACTCATATTATCATAGACACCTATAGTTATAAACTATGTATCATCTGCCAGTGACAGGTATCGAGGACAAGGAAGGGCCTTTCAAGCTCACAACNTAACAGTGTTGTCACTTTATAGGTGCTAGGAGAAGATGGGTGGGACCTGGGGTCAGGGACAAAGGACAGCATATTACGGCCACAGGAGACAGAGCATCAGTTTCCACCCCGCCCCCCCCATATTCCCTGAGCCACATTTCCATATGTCCACATGGCACTGTGGAAAAAAGGGCTAGATACCATCTGCACACTCTTTGCAATGCTTGTGAGGAAGCCTGAGCTCATGGAGCTCAGTCTGTAACAAGCAGTAGCCTCCACAGGAAGACAACAGCTCACTGTGGCAAGGGGTACCAGTTCCTCATTGCAAGGATCTGTGATGGAGAAATGTCTGTTNCAGTAGGTCTGGACAGAAATTTTTGCTTAATAAATATTTTATTAGCAATATAAATTAGAAATGTAAATAAGACTAGGAGAAGAAATTTTTGTAAAGATTAATTTTATTATATATGTATAGGTGTTTGGCTCATACCATGTGTCTGTGCTTGGTGCCTGAGTAGGTCAGAAGAGGGCACTGGATTCCCTGGAACTGGAGTTATGGACAGCCATGAGCCACCTTGTGAGTGCTGGGGATTGAACCTGAATAAGTGCTCTTAACTGCTAAGCCATTTCTCCAGGCCCCTGTTGTAGAATATTATTTTAAGATGTGTTATATTTGTTTATCCTGTGGAACATTTGTTTAATGATGCAAGATGTGTTGTGCATTCTTTTATATTGCATTTGTTTAACTCTGTAAAGCTGTATTACNTGGCCTGCCTAAAACACCTGATGGTCTAATAAAGAGCTGAATGGCCAATAGCAAGGCAGGAGAAAGGATAGGTGGGTTTGCCAGGCAGAGAAAACATATAGAAGGAGAAATCTGGGAGGAGGAGGAGCAAGAGAACAAGGAAAGGAGGACACTAGGGGCCAGCCACCACCGCACAGCCACCCAGCCAGCCACGGAGTAAGAGTGAAAGTAAGATTACAGAAATAAGAAAAAGAAAAAGCCTAATGGCAAAAGGTAGATGAGATAATTTAAGTAAAGCTGGCAAGAAACAAGCCAAGCTAAGGCCGGGCATTTATAATTAAGAATAAGCCTCCATGTGTGATTTATTTGGGAGTTGGGTGGTGGGCCCCCGACAAGAGAAAAAAAAAAAACCCAACAATATTTTGGCGCCCAATGTGGGGCTAGAGTAAAAGAAAATCCAACAACAGTCCCCAAAGGAGGAAATTTTACAAGATGAGGGAGAACAAGACTTAAATGTTCTACCTCTGATGATCCAAATGATGTATAGTTTCTGAAGTACACACATTATGAAAATAAGTGGTTAAGGACTTTTATTTAGGGTCACTTTGCTATTGTTATGCTGTGCTGCACGTACCATCTTTCCTTCTATTAAAATCCATACATGGAGATTTGTATTGAATCAGGGCAATATAAAAGATATGAAAAAGGCAGGTTTCTTTTTGGAGTTTCTAATGATTTATACCAAACCAAAATGAACCATTCTGAGAGAACCAACATCTCCATTGTCCTGCAAGTAAACAGATTAAAAATAATTAAACCATGTTCAAACAGAGTAAAACACCAACTTAACATTCATACCTTTATTATTTTCAAATATTTCAAAACAGTGAAATGAAATAAAAATGTGCTGTACTTATGTAAATGGACCTTCATGTTTACCTTACTCAGTGACTACAATGTTCATAGCTATTTATAAAAATCAATCCAGAACTAACGCATGAGGCATAAAAGGGTGGCNGCGGAGGAAAAGGGTGAGGTTGTGGAGCATCTGTGGACTCTAGCAACAGATGTCATTTGTGACTCTGCCTCAACGTGCTTTCAAGGTTCCTAGAACATGCACTTCTTGTTCTCTTTGGTGTAGGGTGTGTGGGGTGTGTGTATGTGGTGTGCACATATGTGTACATGTGCAAGAGGATGTCTGAGGTTGATAGCAGGTGCTTTCCCCAAGTGCTTCCCACTTTCATTATTGAAGCAGGGTCTCTCACTGATCTCACAGCTTGCCAAATCTGCTGTCCAGCTTGCCCCTGGGATNTCTCTCATTGCCTCTCAAATAGTGAGATGATATGTGACCATCACACCTGCCTGGCTTTTATGTCAGTTCTGAGGATCTGAACTCAGGTCACCATGTTTGCTGGCCAAGTACTTTATCCACTGAGCCATCTCCCCAGACCCAATGTGTTCTTCCAAATCTTGCCTTTATTTCTACTGTTTGTTTAATTGTGACTTTTAAAGTAATAGGCCATAAAACAGTGAAGGTTATATACCTTTTTGTTTTATGAAAGTATAAAGAAATACCATGAGAATCTCATCTTTCTTCCACTAGTTTTCTTTTCATGACTCCCCTCCAACCTTATTAATTAGAGAGCAACAAGATTTCATGACAGAATTCTGAAATTAAAGGTGTTTGAAGGTAAGATAAGGATGGGTAATTGGGAGTATTTTTTGAAAAACCTCNTAGGNTACTTGCTATTGAAGTGACAAAGACAAGAGGAGAAGGGAGTAGGATTGTAGCGCTCACCGGCTCCTGTCATAATTGAAGACATTGTTCTTAGAATACAGGTGGAAATCATTTATTTTAAAATAATTTTTGAGGTAGGGATATTTAAAAATAATTTTAGGGTGTCGTACAGCTTAGTGGTAGCATGTGCTAAGAGCACCATGAATGGGGAGGCAGTTAAGTTCTATGTTAAAGTCCTTTTGACTAAGAAAAGCTTTTCATAGACTTTGCATTAACACTTGGTTCCTGGAAGGCCAGGTTGCTTCCCTAAGGAGTTCCGTGTGCTTTAGCTGTTCCCTCCATCCTTCCCTTCACTTTTTTCCCTCTATTTCCTTCCTTCCTCTCTCTCATTCCCTGGCTCCCTCCTCCATCTACTTCTCTTCCCTTCCAGTGATGCCAGGGTTTCTTTAAAAAATTTTTTTTCTTCTTCTGAAGTTCTTGCTTTAAAACCCATCTGGTTCTTAAAAACTTTACTTTAGTTTTAGTTTAGTCAGTGGTTCTCAACGTTTCTAATGTTGAGACCCTTTAATACAGTCCTCATGTTGTGGTGATCCTCAACCATAAAATTATTTTCATTGCTACTTCCTAACTGTAATTTTGCTACTGTTATGAACCATAATGTAAATATGTGTTTTTNAGTGGTCTTAGGCTACCTCTGTGAAAGAGTTCTTCAACTCTTAAAGGGTTGTGACCCACAGGTTGAGAACCACTGCTTTAGGACATTGATTGGTACCTGTTTTACCTTAGGCAGATATATTGAAGATCAACAGANTAAGATATTTTATATTTGATAATTTCACATTATCAAAAGTAAATACTCATTAAATACAATTTAGAAAATGTAAATATATGGCTAACATACATTGCTTTCAGTATTTTCTACATATGTTTTAATAAATGAAATTATTTTAAACACATATACATATTGTTATTTTGGGGATTGAACCCAGGGTCTTGTTAATGCTAGGGAAATACTCTAGCACTAAGCCATATCAATAGCTGGTATTTGGATACAAAATCTTTGATTTTAATGTCTGAGTTTTATTCCATCACATACTATTGCTTAACCACTCCTTTTAAATTANATTTCTATGGTTTCTGATTTCTTTTTATAAATAACCCTGTGATGGATGTTCTTAGGCAGGGACCCTTCCTGTGTTTGCTATTACTTCTTACTCTAGAAACACCCTGTAGAAGGAGGACTTTTGGCTTAAGGCTGATGACATTTTAGCTCCTGATAAAAACTGGAGACTTGGTGNTTTTGCTCTGTTTCTTTATGGTTATAGAAGCTGCAATTGCAGCAAGGCTGATCTCAACTTTATTGTGTGCTGACACTGCTAATCCTTGACTGAATCCAAGTGCATGTTAATTCTTGTAGTAATTTATGGCAGCAAAAGAGTGTACTGGGTTTCTCAACTGATTTCTACATATGATTAAGCACCTGCCAAGCACTGTGGCTGTCACCCAGTGTGGGGAGAGACCANGTCACTTTCCCTTCCATGCACCCAGANTTTGCTAAGTAGACTTTGCTGCAGCTGGATTTGGACCTCCTGTCACTTGATGCAGTNGTTTTCCTTACATGGTCTGGTCATTTTGTGTTAGATTTCCTCTGTGTTACCAATGGTGTCTCATCTCGTTTGATTTAACAAGCACCAGTTTCCAGGAGGAGCAANTTTGGAGCCCAANGATAAAATGATAAGCGTCTGGGACATTATCTAGTCAGAGTTACGCATTCTCCTTGCATCTACGTTAGTTGTTTGGGAAACACTAAGTAATTTCATGCTTGTTTGTAACAGCAAGACAACGAGCAAACTAGCCATATGGCCTTAAGAAAGTTACAGCTTTGTGTGGCAGTAAACCACCCACAGTCCATGCTGGCCTCAAACTCACACACTATGTAGCCAAGGCTGGTCTTGAACTTCTGTGTCTCCTGCCTCTAACTCCTAAGTGCTAGGATTACAGGTGTTCACTACCACACCTGGCACAAGCCAGAAGTTACAACAAGTAATGCACTTTCAGAGCTAAGAGGACAGCTCTCTCTCCTTTCACTATGTGGGTCCCAGGGACTGAACTCAGGCTTGGTGACAAGTGTCTTAACTCACTGAGCCATCTTGCCAGCCAAACTACAAGCTCTTAAAGATTCACTTTATTTTGAGACCTGTCTTACTATGTAGCCTATAATGGCTTTAAACTCACGGCAATCATCCTGTCTCATTTCTCTGAACCTGGATTCAGCAAATTTATGGCTAATGACATACATCCAATCTATCTTCCATCATTGCAAGGCCTGCAAGTCAAAAAGANAGATATCCAAGTTCCCCCACAAAAGACTTTTTGCACTTCAAAATGGCTTGCAAAAGTATCAAATCATATTTTACAGCAACTGCATGAAATTCATGTTTTTATGCTGATTTTTTTGGAGCATAAGGATCCTCAATTAAGAATAGACTTAGACTGTTTTTGGTATGACATCAGAGTAAAGCAGCTGTAACAACATCGTAGTCTACAAAGCCTAAATATTTTCTCTCTGGCCCTTCATGGAAGTGTTTGATGTTCCTTGTTCTAAACATTAATAAAGAAAAGAATCATTTTTCCTGCATTTTATAAGCTTCCTGTCCTAGAAACCACTTGCTGAAGAGGAAAACCATTCAAAATTCCTACCATTTGAAACAGTATAATTAGTATTAGATATTGATTACATAAACTAATAGAACTCACTATAGGATATGCATGCATGAATACTGAGTTCTTCATGTCCATCCGCCTTCCTTCTGCTCTGCATATCCTTCATGGTATCCAGCAATCCTTCTATTTTCAGGTCATCCTTTTTTTATTTTTATTAACCAGTGGAGAGTGGTTTGGCTCAAAATAGCAAAAATGCCAAGGCTGAGAAACCTGTCTAGAGCTGCACTGTTGTCGTGTCCAGCTTTATTCATTCCGAGCTGGCGACTATGGGAACTGCTTAGTCCCAGTTATATCCACGGTGCTAAAAGCAGCCTTGCACAGGGGGCACCCGTGGGAGCTAGATCTTTACCACAACACCAAGACTAGAGTCAGCCATGAGAAGCACCTGGAAAATGTGATAATGACTGCAATTTTATTTTTTGTTGGATATATCCAANTGAAGTTGGAAAAGAGGTGATAAAAATGTGGAAAGATCATTATTTCTATGGTTTGGAAGTGGTTTGTCCCCTAAAGGCTGATTTACTGAAAGCATTAGCAGGCTGTAGGACCTTTAAGAGCGAGGCTCAATGAAAGTGATAAGCCATTGGAGGCCTGCTCTCCACAGGAACTTATGCTGCATTTGCAGAGTGGACTGTTGGAAAGGAGCAAGCCTAACCCCAATCTCTCTGGTCTGTCTTCTCCACATACACTCCTGCCATTGAGATGCTGTGTTCATGAAGCCCTTCCCAGATGCTGAACTGATGGAGCTATCCAATCTTGTACTTTCAGCTTCCATACTGTAGCTTATAATATATTCTTTATAAAGTACATAGCCTTAGGCATTTCATTACAGTGAAAGAATATAATCTGTTATGTCACAAGAAAATATGCATGTTAACTGAAACACTATTTAGAATAGCCAAGTTAGGCAATCAGCTGAGTGTTCATTCAGATAAAGAGAAAATGGAAGTGTGGTCCTGTGGAATTATCCTCCTGTATACTGTAAAGATTTGTCACTCGAATTGGTTTTAATAAAATGCTGATTGGCCAGTAGCCAGGCGAGAAATATAGGCAGGGTGGTCAAGCTAAGGATGATGGGAAGGAGAAGGGTGGAGAGAAGAGTCACCAGCCAGACGCAGAGGGAACAGGAGATGAATGTGCCATACTAATAAAGGTACTGCCATGTGCCAGAGTGTAATAAGGAATATGGGTTAACTTAAAATGTAAGAGTTAGTAATAAGCCTGAGCTCTTGATTGAGTATTTCTAAGTAATATTAAGCCTCTGAGTCAATTATTTGGGAAGCAGCTGCCAGAAATTTAGGACCAGCAAGCAGGAGAGAAATATCTGATTACAGTGTGTTATATATACACAATGGAACTTTAGTAATCCATGAAAAGAATGAAATTATGTACTTAGTAGGGAAATGGATGGGACAGGAGGTCATCGACAAATAACCATGTTCTCTCTCTAGTGGAGTTTAAATCGTATCTAGATGTATATTTGTCAACATAATATGTATACTCAGAGTATGTGTTATATATGACATGGAAGTAGAAGATTAGGGAGAGGACTAGTTGGAGGGGAGGGGAGAAAATAAGGGAATAAATATGGTCAAAGTATACAGTATACTCAAGAGAAAATGTGTTTACAAACCACAAACTCTAGTCGAGCACATACACACATAATATATATATTTATAATAGATGGAGCTAGCTGGTTTAGTAAGTAAAGGCACATGCTGTCAAGTCTGATGGCCTGAATTTGTTCCCTGGAATCTGCACAATGTAATGAGAGT
>LZPO01055315.1:110740-128349 GCA_001675575.1 Neotoma lepida
TCGAGGCCAGCCTGGGCTACCGAGTGAGTTCCAGGAAAGGCACCAAAGCTACCCTGCCTCGAAAAACAAAAGAAAACAACAAAAAAAAAATGATAATTGCATTCCTTTATTTGTGTGCATGTGCATGTGTGCTTGAACACGCATGCCAAGGTATGTGTTGGGAAGTCAGGGACAACTCTGTTGCCTCCTTCTAGCCTGTGGGTCCCAGGGATTGGATCAGGCTGTTACACCTAGTGGCAGGCATCTTACTCTCTGAGCCATCTTCCTGGCCTCAGTCTTGAGGTATCCTCATGCCTCTGTCTCCCAGGTGTTGGACTAACAGGTGCCCATCACCATACTGGGCTTCTCACAATATCTTGTACAGCTTTAAAAATCACTGCCTTAGATTCAGTCAAAATCTGTAAATAGCTTTTGGTTGCAATGAATTGATGACATTTTCTTTTTTTTGTTTTGTTTTGTTTTAAAAAGGGCTTGTGATTGACTATATTTTGGGGAACATGTTTAAAACTGGCTAGCTTTAGTCATATTCCAAACTTAGAAAAATATATCTCCCAAGAATTTCTAGTTTTATAGGCAGCACCTATAAAGTAGCTAGTGGGCAGACAATGAATGTAACCAGGTCTACCTAATATACTTACGAGCTCAGTTACAGGAAATGCTCAACATAGTCTACATTTATTTTGGTTTAAGATGCAAAAATGGACTTTGTAGACATATGCCATCTGTTCCCCTTTCATGCCAAGTTAGCAAGAATTAAGACTGAGATGGGCAAACAAGGTCACCTTAGGCTGAGCCAGATTAGACAACAGAATAATTGTCAGGTTTGCTGTTGGCAGGGACAGTTTGTTCTGAGCCAATCTTCATGAATTATAGGCTGTAATTTTTTTCCTGGTAAGTCCACTGGCAGACATTCTGTTGACAATTTCTTTGTTTTGTAAACACTGACAGTTCCCTCACTTATATTGTTTCCAAGCACACAGCAGATCCTGAATAAATGGGTATTTTTGTTTGTTCCAACTTTAAGGAAACTTGCATAGATATGAGTCAATAAAAATCAATGAGGCCAAATTTAACTTTTAATTTGGTAGCATTTCATTTGAAATTTCTTAGATTTCAGANATAATAAATAGAAATAAATTAACCAGCAATAAACTGAACTTATGAGTGTAAATATCAGGGTGGATAAATTTTCTGAGGCACCAGAGCAAAGGGAATGACTTTCCTTACTCCTAGTACCATTACACGCTGCCTCCTCACCCACAGCGTTTCCTTCTACACTGTGCTTCCAGTTACGTAGCTATGTTTTAGTGGCCAAGTCATAACATAAAAAANCAATAATCTGAATAATGACATGTAATGACTGAAGTCTCAGCCAGATCAGAAAAATAACTATTTGAATACTATTATTGAAAGTATAAAAGTCTCAGAGCTGGAGAGATGGCTCCGCAGGCAGCACTGGCTGCTATTCCAGAGGACCTGGGTTTGACCCCTAGCACTCACAGGGCAGTTCACCATCCAAAACCATCTATAACTCCAGTCTCAGTGATCCAGTGACCNCTTCAGGCTTCTGCAGGCACTGCACACATGANACACAGACATACATTNGGGTAAAACATCCATACACATAAAAATATAAAAATAGATGGGCATGGTTGGCGCACAGCTTTATCTGAGAGGCTGGTGGACCTCTGTGAGTTTGAGGCCAAGCCTGGCATATATAGTGAGTTCAGGGGCAGCAGGGACCCTGTCTCAAAAAAAAAAGTATAAAAGTCTCACAAAAGTGTAGTCAATTCACATAATGGCCAATTTAAAAAGAGAAACTNATTTAGATGTAACTGCTTTCATCTGGAAGCTTCTTACTAAGTTGTATGGCTAATGCTTACTTGCTGGCATGCTGGGATGCTTTAAGAAAGCTGTTGTGCTGGCTAGTTTTAATTGCCAACTTGACACCTGGAATCTCTAGGGACAAAGTCTCAAATGATGGATTTGTTTGTTCCAGCTTCAAGGTAAGGCTGGGCTGTGGGCAGATCTGTGGGGGACTGTCTTGATTATGCTGGCTGATGTGGGTGGCACCATTCCCTGGGTTTAAGGCAGAACTTTGAGTAGAGATTACATGCTGGTCATTAAGCTTCCATGCATTCTCTCTGCTTGTGACTGGATGTGAACAGCTGCTTCAGTCCTTGCCTTGAGTTTCCCACAATGATGGACTGTGATCAGAAACTGTAGAGCAAAGAACCTTTTCTCAAGTTGCTTTTGTGCTGTTTCTGATGTCAGTGGAAAGGTTCCTAGTTGCCCTGTTAAGTGTAATGTCGGCCATCTCCGTGTGTGGAGCCTGGATGCTAAGACCTGTGTCTTTTATTCTTGGTTACTTCAGCAAGTTTTTGATGAAAGGAGTTTGAATTTTGTCAAGTCTTTTCTGAGANAGTATGATTTCTTTGTGTCCTTGAGTCTGTTTATGTGATGTAGTATGTTTACTAATGTGTATGTTGGACCATCACTGGGATACTGGAATGAAGCTAATTTGTTTATTTATGTATTATGTGTATGTGTATGAACATGCCACACTGTGCNTGAGGAAGTCAGAGGACAACTTGGGGGAGTTGATTCTCTTCTTCCACCATGTGGGCCCTGTGGATCAAACTTAGACCATCAGGCTTCACAGAGAGTGCCTTTCCCCATCCAGCCATCTCAATGGTACTCTTTTCTCTATGTTAAAGATTTTCATTTATTTTTTCAGACAAGATTTCACAAAGCCCAAACTCACTGTACAGCTGAGGGTGGCCTTGACTTTATGACCCGCCTGTTTGTACCTCCCAAGTGCTTGCCCACCACAACAAGTGTATGCAACACTGGGGATCAAGTCTAGGTTTTCATGCATGCTAAGCAAAGACTACCAACCAAGCTGCATCTCCAGCCCTGAATTATCATTCTGGTGTATTCTTTTTTTAAAAAAACTTTATTTTTATGTGTATAAGTGTTTTACATGCATGTATATAAGTGCACTGGTGGAGGCCAAAAAAGGGCATGGAAATCCTTGGAACTAGAGTTACAGATGGTTGTGAGCTACCACGCAGGTTGATAGGAAGTGTACCTGGGCCTCTCCAAGCAGCAACTGTTCACCACTGAGCTGGCTTGCCAGCTCCTTCTGCATGCACTCCTGAGTTTGTCCGCATGCATTGTTTTGAGAAGTTTTGCGCCTATGTGCATGAGGGAGCTTGGCCTATATTTTGTTTTATTGTGTCTTTTTCTGCTTTTGTTATCACTATAATACTGATTTGTGGAGTCTGAGCACATGCCTTCCTTCTGTATTTCCCAGAGTCCTTTAGGGGAATACTGGTGCTAGTTCCTCCGTGGTCTGCTGGAATCCAGTAGGGAACCTTTCTGGGCCTGAACATTATCAATGGGAGATTTCATATTACTGCTTCAAACTCATTGCTTGTAATAAATCTACTTAAGATAGTTATTTCATATTTTTTCTTGATAAGTCTTAAGTTTCTACAAATTCATTCATTCCTTTACAATTTTCTACTTTATCTTATTTTCTGAATTTTATTGGTATCTGTTGTAACCTCTCTATTTTCATCTCTAATTTTCTCAATTTGGATTGTAGCTCTCTTGGCTACTTTAGCTAAAAGTTTATTAAAACTTATTTTTTTCAAAGAATCAACTTTGTTTTATTGGTATTTTTGTGGGATTTTGTTTCTGTGTCCACTTCTATCTAGATGTTATTTCTATCAATCGCCTAGCTTGTCCTTGTTTTTCCAAGACCCTAAGGTTCATCATTTGGTTATTTATTGAAGATTGCTTTGAATTTTTTTCCCTTTTATCNCCTCAAGACAGAGTTACACTGTGTAGCCCTGGCTGTCTGGAACTCACTCTGTAGACCAGGCTGGCCTCAAACTCACAGATCTGNCTGCCTCTGCTTTCTGAGTGTTGGGATTAAAGGTGTGTACTACCACCTGGTCTGATTTTTTAATATAAGTATGTAATCCAAGATTACATTTCTCCAGACTCTTTTCATTGTATCAACAGGGTTTTGTATGTTTTCACTTTCATTAGATTCTAGGAATATTTTAATTTTTTTTTTACTATGAAACCCATTCATTATTCAGTGTTTCTCAATCTCCATGAATTTGTGTGTATGCTCCATAATTTTTCTTTTTTATTTCTCTTTTTATTTCACTGTGGTCATATAGAATAAAAGAAAATATTATTTTAAGACTTGTTTTGCATCCTACTATAGGATCTATCTTATGTAGCGTTCCATGGGCTGCTGAGAAGACTGTGTATTCCGCAGTGTTTGGAATTTCTGTAGAGGTCTAAACCCATTGATCTATGATGTTATTAGCTCAGATGTTTTTCNTTGTTGTCAGGATGAAGCCGCCCATTCTTATTGTGTTGGGCTAACTTATGTTGTCATACCTAGTAGTTTAATGGAACTCAGTATACATGCCTATGCCTGTCTCTTCAGTCACAGTGTCACCTTGATGGATTATGCCCTTATTCGGTTTAAGTGACTTTATTTAGTCTGACTTATTTTGGTTCAAAGTTTGATTTTTTTAGTTATTGTGATACCTATTTGTTTCCTCATTCCACTTGCTTGGAATTCCTCTTTCNGTGCTCCCACCATAAGACTGTCTCTGTCTTTGGTGATGAGGTACATTTCTTGGAGGCAACAAATAGAAAAAAACCAAAACAACAGAATCTATNTCCTTTTGTCAGTCAGGGTCTCACTGTGTAGCCCTGGCTAGCCTGGAACTTGCTATGTAGACTAGGCTGCCTCAAACTCACAGAGCTCTGCCTCCTTTTGCAGGGATTAAGGGTGTGTATTACCATGCCTGGATGATTCTGCTTTTTGATNTAATCTGCTAGCTTGTGCCTTTTTATTGGGGAAATCTATCCCAGTAATATTCAAAAGTAGGCACAGTATGAAAATATAATAGTGAAATACAAAAAGACCAGCCTTTGCTCTTCGGTCACTTAAAGTAAGTGAACACTGATAATACTGTATTCACATATTAGTTATTCTGGCAATAAATACGTGGAAGGGAGAAGGCAAGAGCTAAGGAGANTGACTGATATTACATTGACAGAGGCGAACAATAGAGACAAGGAGAGGGAGGCAAGGCAGTTCTAGATAAAGTAAAATGAAATAGAGAGGAAAAGGAATGAACTCAAATAACCCAAAGCCACCCCAGCTCTTAGCAGCCTGAGATTCAGAGACCCCCAAACCAGGTCAGAGAACATCTTTGGGGAAGTCTATCAAATAGAAACATTAGAAGGGAATAACAGGGAGAGAAAGGGAAGGGGTGAGGCGCAAGGGCGGGGCAGGGCAGCTAGGCCTGAAATACCGGCACTGGGTGAAGTGAAGGAAGACTGGGAAAGAGAGCTGCAAGGGGCCATCTGGACAGGCTCTCAACTGCTGCTGCTTCCAGCTTTGACACTCAGCTCCTTCCCAGATACCAGGACAGCCCTGGAACGCCCTTTGAAGGCTGGGTCACAGGTCTGACCCTGTCAATGGGCACTCCTTCCTGGGTCTCAGTACAGACGCCGGTCCTGTTCTCACGGTACAGCATGTTGGCCCTATCCTTTCTCTACATCCAGTGCACACTCTTGGAAACTGTATCCATATTCCATATAGACTCTGCTCCAACCAGGTTTCCCCCTCACAGACCACTTCATGCAGTTCTAATGCAAAATTTCTTTTCCATATTCTAGAGGAATTCTGTCAGCCAGCTTTTAGCATATAGTCCCATGACAATTGCTCTGGGTTGCCACAGAATGTGGTTCATGGAAGGTCTGGAGCCACAAGCTGTGAGTCCAGCAGAAGTCTTTTTTTTTTTTAATGGCTTCCAGGATCTCTAAAGAGCTGGCTCATCCCTCAAGAACACAAGCTGCTCTTGCCTCAGCATTTGGTTCCCAGCACCCACATGGTGGCTCACAACCTTCTGTAACTCCAGTTCCAAGACCCAACATCCTTTTCTGGCCTGTGTGAGTACTAGGCACATCAATAAAAGCATAAATGAAGTATTCCTGACTCAAAAATTCAAAATGTGGAATCAAACTAAAATAAATCACAGGAAAAAATGAGGGTTAAAGCAATTAATGGGAGAGCCAGCGCCAGCAAGCTTTCTCCAAGTGGGTACGATGTAAATAGTTTAGATTTATAAAGAGCATGCATTCACCATTGCCACTACTCAGCTCTGTTCTGCAGCACAAACGCTGTCACTATAATGAATGTAGTGGCTGTGGTCCAATAAAACTTTATTTACAAAGGAAGATGGTGGCTGGAACCCAAGTATAGTCTCCCAGTCTTCATTGAGTAATCCAGAGAAAATTAAGAGATGGTAGAAGTGGGTGATTTCTACCTGCAGTAGCAAGAGAAAACAAAACTTCACAGACCCAGGTCCATCCTTGTGGGCCTGGCTCAGTTTGGGGAGCGCTGGAGACTTGGGAATTCTGCATGGTTCCTTTGTAACAGACACATTAGAGAGCAGAGAAATGGAATCCAGATAAGGGGCAGAGAGCAGCATTAGCAAATGGAGACTCTGTTTTCACTGGGCCTGAAATAGTGTAGAATGTCATTTCAAAAAGACCCTGCTGAAGTGGCAGAACTACATACAGCCTGTGAAAACAGCTCTGTGAACTATAAGACGAAACTCAAGGAAAGGGACATGAGAGTGAGTACACGCTGATCTGGACCAGCAGAATTCTGCCAGACTTTATGAGAAAGGTCTTTGTGTCTGCACTGATGGGGGTAGCAACTGAGTCTGAGCCCAAAGCTGCAGGGACTCTTACACACTTCTCCAGGAAGCTCACCAGACAACACAAGGGTTGCACAGGGCCAGAGCAGCAACTGGATGCCTCCAGGACAGGCCAGAGGTGTGACCAGAGTCTGAGGGAGACTTCATCTTTGCAGCACTGCCTACTGGCCAGGTCACTGTGTAACCCAGTCTACCAAAGGAAGGCCTGGAGGTAGAACAGGAGAGCCCTGGGGATAAACAGACCTCTGAGAGCCAGAGATGGATCTCCCAGACACTAAGAGGAAGCCAGCAAAGTGACAGACTGGACTGCTATGGTATTCCGTACCAGCTCTCTACCGGTCACATTTACTCTCTGTATTCTTTATTCATGTAGCCTTTATTTATATCCATGTCAATTCAGCAGGCCAGCTCTGTTGCTTTGTCACTCTTCCCTGTCTCCCCTTCCCTTTTCCATTTGTTTCCACCAAAGAACAGAGTCTGGCAGGTCTGCAGGATTCTCTAGCTCAGTTCCCTAAAAGCTGGTTATGGATGTCATGACTACCTTACCTCCCAGCCCTTCATCTCTACCATTCCATCTTATACATACATCTTCCTATTAACCCAGTACTAACCACATCTTACCTTGAGTTATTCTTCCTTCCACTCATACCCACAGTAACTAATGTATTAGGGCACATGCTACTCTAAGTGCCCCTTCCTAAAATATTGGCACTTAAAAGTGGTTGATTCTTTACTTCACTGTTACTCTACTTGTACTGTGGGCCTACCCTTTAATAGTATTGGGGCTGCAGACAATTCTAATTGAAAGAGGATAATGCTATGTAGGTGAGAGCTGTATGAAAGAGATGTGTGCAGAGGGCTGTGTGTAGAGAGAGATTTGGAGCTATACAGAAAAGAGATGTAACTGTATATAGCAGTATATGGCTGTGTGGAGAATGTGTGGAAAATGTAACTGTATGAAAATAGATGCCACTATGTATAGAGATGTATGGCTGTGTAGGAGAGAGATGTATGTAAAGAGAGATATGTAGCTATATGTAAAAAGATGTAACTATGTGGAGACAGAGAGAAAGATTTTTCAAGATGAAGTAAAAGAGAAAATTACCATCAGAAAACACGTGTGTTTCTTTATTTTTCCCCTCAGATAGAAGTCTAGCCCTCAGATAGATAAGAATTTTTCCTAAGCCCTCACTACTCTGAGACATTCTTTTTGCTACCCTGGGTACAATTCCAGGAGCTGGCCTCCCAGGCTGTGTTAACAAATTACATAATCATCTCAGTAGGTTCAGGATAGGTAGCTGACAGTTCAACATGCCTGCATGAAGGTCCTGAAGAAACTAGGTATAGAAGAAACACATCTAATACAATGGAGTCTGTATATGTTAACTCTAGAGACAAAATTATACTGAACAAAAAATATGTGAGGCCATTTCCTCTATAACCTAGAATGTGACAAGGGTTCTCACTCTCTACTCTTAGTCAATATTGAGATTGGAGTCTTGGAAATAGCAATAATAGAAATAAATAAAAGGGATATAAGCAAGAAAACAGATAAATTATCTCTACTTGCAGATTTCACGTTACAAAAATGATACAATGGAATCCACCAGAAGACTCTTGGATCTGATAAAATCCTTTCAGCAAAGTGGCATGATAGAAAGCCAACATATAAAAACCAGTTGCACAATTGTATCTGAAGTGTTGAATGTGAACTACTTCCTTATATAGTAAACTCTCAATTCAATATATTTTACCTGCTAGAAGGGCCATTTGGTATTTTCTGTTGAAGAGCATGTCTGTGCATGGAATCCATGGAAGGAAGAAGATCTGGAAATGTGTTTTCTCCTTCAGGTGTTAAAGCTGGGCCAGCAAAGGCTTCATTTAGCATGTCTCTTCTGTCCAAGGGCCCCAGGAGTTCTGTTTTATATACAATGAGTAAGATATGAGAAAAATACAAATACAGTCTCTGCTAACTAACAATTTGTGACTATCAATTACCATGTGCCCAGTGCAGCTTTGTCCTTTGTTGTCTGCTGTGCAGGGNGAGTGAGGGGGTGGCAGTTCCTGTCTCTTAAGAGTACTGTCATTCTATTTAGCCAGGGTCACCAACATGATTCTTCTCAGGATCGTTTGAAAATTCTTTTATACTTTGCCTATTCAGAGTGCTTCTGTCAACACAACTCATCACCTAATCTTTTCTTAATGTTACTCAACTGCCATGCTATTTTGTTATTTTGGACAATTATAAGGAATTAGTCTAATATATAGTACATAAATTTAAAAGGAAAGTCATCTTTGGATATTTTATGTGTATGTATAAGGGCTTACATGAGTTTAAGTGCACCACATGCATACAGGTGCCAGAGAAGGCAAGAACTGGAGTTAGAGCAGTTATCCGCTCACTGATGTGGGTGCTAGGAACCAAACCCAAGTCCTCTGCAAGAGCAGGGACATTCTCTTAACTGCTGAACCACCTCCCCAGGCCTCCCAGACACCTTTTTAAAAAACATTTTCTTCAGATAAGTATTATTTTAAAACTTTAATTAAAAACCATGTGTTCACACATGTGTGTGTATGCGTGAACAAATGTGGCATTGTTTGTGAAGGGAGGTTAGCATAGGGCTGATTCTCTCCTTCCAACAAGCCTCAAAGATCAAACTTAGGTCCTCAGGCTCAGTGGCAAGCACTTTGCTCTCCAAGCTATTTTGCAAGCCCCTATTTTTATATTTTTTCTTATTTATTTTTTGTGGTGAGGGGAATCAAAACCAGGGCCTTGTGCATGCTAGGGAAGTGCTCTATCACTGAGCTATACTCATCAGCCTCCAATTAGAATTTTAAAATGCACAGGAAGAGGTATATTTCCATGTCACACACATGTAAAGGTGAGCAGACAAACCTTCGTGTCTTACAGGACGTTGTTTAGCAGGTTGAGACATAGTGAGGCTATGAAAAGTGGGTTAATTGTGAGAAACATAAGCCTTGTAAGAAAATAAAACATTCCTAGGACCACAGTATCTATGTGGAGGGTGTGTTGTGTTTAAACTTTTTAAACTGTCAAGAAAGACACATGGCTTAAATTTTACAATCTTCTAAATGCACACTCAGTAGTAGTAATTATATCCACATCCTTGCACAGCTCATCTGTAGAAGTTTAACGCCATGGAAAACTAACTACATCCATTAACAATCCATCTTCTTTCTTTTGCAGTCNAGTAACTACCATTTTATATTCTTTTTTTTTTGAACTTATCAAATTTAGATATCTTCTATCATATAGTATTTGTAATTTTGTGACTGGCTTACTTCAACTCCCATCTGTCCATGCAATATTTCCTGAGAGGATTTCTTCCTTTCAAGGCTGAATAATATCCCATCCACTAGGTCATCTGTTTATGCAAACTTGGTTGCTTTTATTTCCTAGACTTTTAAGGCAAACCCAGGTATGAGAGTGCTGATATGCCACTTAAAGGAAGGAGATAAAGGCAGAGAAAGGAGATCAATCAGTGTGGCACACTGGACAGACTACCAGAGGGCTTGAGTAACCTCATTCACCTGAGCGTAGGCACGAGATGCTGGTTTGCACAGAGAGTGAGGACAGAGGGCAAGAGATGTGTGTAATGAAGCAGTTGGGGCCAAGGCATGGTCTGGCCGGTCACTGTCTCAATCTTGATGTAGGAAGGTAGTCTGAAGTCCTTACTTGAGGGGAAGGTGGCTCTCAGATGGTTATACCTGCTCCAAGTAGAGCCTCACCAGCAGAGAAAATTCTCTCATAGGAGAAGTTCAGTCCTGCAAGGCTTTTTTCTTCCTGGCATACAAGGTGACTGCAGATTGAGGACAAGGACTGGAGACTTTTAGGTCACATTGTGCAGGTGTGGAACTCTGAAAAGCTGTCAGTAAGGTGCTTCGGTCACCCTCATCACTGTTCCTTTATTCTCAAAGCAGAATGAGAGGGTTGGGTATCACCAGTTTCTAGGCAGGTGCTCCTAGAGAGCATCATGCCGACATCAAAGGATAATCAGATATAGAGTGGGGACAGAGATCTCACTCCCAAGTGAGTAGTGAAGGCCTTTGCAGCAAATTCAGTTTCCAAATGTCTGCTGTGGGGATTGTGAACAATGTTGCTATGAACTAGACAGTGCAAACACTTCTTTACGGCCATGATTTCAGTTCTCTTAGATGTGTTTCAGGCAGTGGGACTGGCAGGCCTATGGCAGGCCTTTGTTTTTGTTTTAACAACTCAGGAAATTAAAATTTCACTTTATTTTTGAATAATATTGTTTTATACATCAGACAGAAATAACATTAAATAATAATGGTAACCTCACTGACCAAAATTAAAAAAATAGAGCAATCTGTAGAGACCCACAGAGGTTTCCTAATGAGAACTTACTCAGGGTCTGAGAATCTGAGCTTTCTTTACCTAGCAGGGCTGCATAAGGGGATGATTTGACCAGGGGCATGGTTTTTGGAAGGGTCTGCACTTGGCTGTGCAGTGTGTTTTGCTCTAGCATGGGGGAGGTCTTTTGCCCCACCCCTTGGCATTGTTAAAAAAAAAAGCCCTTTTGAAGAGACAGAAGGGGCCAGTAGATTTTGATCCAGGTCCTCCCAAAGCTATCCTGTGTTTCTGTCTCCTCCCTACTATCTTTCTATCTAAAGTTTCTTCTTATTCTCTCCTCCTCATAGGAACCCTTTAAAAGGTGGGAGCTGGCCTCCTACAGCAATCTTTGGCCCTTTTTTTTCTTTTCCTTTTAAAAAGACAGGGTCTGACTATGTAGTTTGAGCTGGCCTGGGCTAGCCAATTTATTATATAGACCAGGCTGGCCTCAAACTCAGAGGTCTGCTTGTCTCTGCCTCCTGGGTTCTAAGATTAAAAGGTTGCACCAGCACTCCAGGCTCTTTGGTCCTTTTGTACATATCGTGGGAACTACTTATAGCAGAGGTGAGCAAGCGTTCATGCACACACACACACACACACACACACACACACACACACACACACACACACACACTGTTACTGGAATGCTCCAGACAAGATTCTATTGGTGGTAGCTTTGCTTTTTTGGCTATTTATTTTTAAAAAGATCCTTTCTCCCCTCAAGATTATAATGGACATGGTCACAGAGAATGCTCTTAAAGCTGGTTTGGTTATTTGACACCATTAGAACTTGCCGATCCCTAACAATATATGCAGAAATATAAAACATAAATAAAAATACAAATGCAGTATGAGGAATAGGGTCCTAAAGACAAGGTGCTTAGTCTTACTACAACTTGATATGCTGTGTTTTGTCAATATCCATGGGAAGCCTGTCCTTTTCTGAATAGAAATGGAGGAGTAGATGGGGTGGAGGCAGAGAGGAGGTGAGGTAAGGGACTAGGAAGAGAGGAGGGAGAGAAACTGTGGTCAAGATGTAAAATAAATAAATAAGTAAAAATACAAACATATTTTCATTTTTAAAGTACTTGAAAAAAAGTCAGGGCCTCAGAAATTTTGGCTCATTTTTCCTCTCCTGCTGCAGATTCCCACTGTAGCTGCGGTGGGGCCATCAACTATCATCTGTGGGACAGAGGAAGGCCTGGGCCTTTTTAGTCCACAGTGAGCGAGTTTGGGCTTTGGGAAGGAAAGTGGAAGGCGAGTAGGTCCCAGCAGCCTTGTTTAGCCTTAGCTTTTCCTTTCTGTCTACTCCTATCATCCACCATCTGCTTCTTAGTGTCTACACCATCATCAACTGTGCTTCTGCTGTCGTCCTGGAAGCCACTGTCAGTGTCACACTGTCATCAGTGAGGCTAAACTCCTGTTTTCTTCCAGGAGTTTTGTACTTCTGGGTCTTACATTTCAGTCTTTCATTGTTCTGAGCTACTTTTTGTGTATGATGTAAGGTGATGGCATAGCTTACAATTCTGCATCTGAATACTTTTTTTGGATACACTAACTGAACTTACTGAAAAGACACTGCTTTTTCTATTGGTGGTCCCAACATCCTTGTTGAAAACTGTTTGACCACATACCCAAAAGTTTATGTTTATGGTCTCCATTCCATTTGGGGTTCCATTGTTTACTTTTAGTTAAGTATCACAGTTTATTACTCTACCCTTGAAATCCAGAAGCATAACATAGCTGACATTGTCCTTCTTCAGGTTTCCCTTAACTATTCAGTATCCTTTGCGATTTCATATGAATTTTTAACAGAGAGCTGTCAAGATGGCTCAGTAGGTAAGGTTGCTTGCCACTGAGTCTGAAGACCTGAGTCTGGTCCCCAGAGCCCACACGATGAGGGAAAAACCTACTCCTGCAAGTTGTCCTGGCTTCCACGTGTGCACCATGCCACATGCACACAGATGTCAATGAATAAATACAAACAGAAATTAAAATCCATCTTTGAAGCTCTGCAAAGTCACCGTTGCACTTGGATGGGACTTGCGCTTATTAGCCGGTTGCCTTAATGGTGTCACTATTGGTCAATATTTGTCTTCTAGTTCATGAATATGAGATGTTTTTCTGTTTTTATCTTTTTTGTTCTTGAGACATGAGTCTGTGCATGTTGTACAGGCTGGATTTGAACCGCTGGACTCAAGGGACCTTCCCATTTCAGTCTCCCAACTCTTGGGATGACATGTGGGCTGTCACACCTTTCTCTACTTCCTTTCAGCAGTGTTTTTCAGGGGACACATGTTTCTCCTCCCTGGTAAGGTTATTTTCCTCTTTTGGTGACTGCCATGGATATGACTGTTTCCATCATCACTTTAGATCACTCCCTTTGAGCATGATGAACTGTTGATTTGTTGCCTATCATTTTATTGTATTTGCTTATTATAACAAAATTTTCAATGGAATTTAACATTTAAGAGTTTTCTTTACATGATAAGATCATATAATTAGCAAGCAGGTCGTTTACTTGTTTCTTTCAGATTTGAATTTTTTTCTTTTACATCTCTTTGGCATAGTTAACCTGGTTAGGGAATTCCAGCACCTCATTGAATATAAATGTAAAGAACAGACATCTTGGTTTTTCCTTTGACCTGTAGAAACAGCTTTCAGTCCTTCATAATTGTATTTATTTATTGTATTGTACGTGTGCATATACCTCTGTGCATACTTGAAGGTCAGTCTTTCCACGATGTGGCCTCTGGGGACAAGCATCAGGTTGACAAGCTTGGTGACAGCCTTTACTTGGCTGAGCCATCATCCAGCTCAGGCTGCCAGTCTTCATCACTCAGTTTGCTTTAAGTCGTAGGTCTTTCATATGTAGCCATTCTTATGTTAAGGTACTTTTCCTTTCTTCTACTTTGCTGGGTGTTTTCTGTCATGGAAAGGGGTTAAACTTTGCACATGCCATGCTAGTATTGAGAAAATCCTTAGCATTTGTCCTCACTCTGTTAATGTGACAGAGTACTCTGACTCTCATTTGTTGAACCATTCTAGCTTTCCAGACATAAGTCCTGCTTGGTCACTGTGTCTAAATCTTGCTGTCAAATTTGGGTTGCTAGCATTTTGTTAAGGACTTTTCCATCAGTACTAATCAGATACATTGGTCAACAGTTTTCCTTACCTTGGATGACTTTAGAGTTAGAACAATGCTTCCTTTAAAAAATGGTTCTGGGAAGGTCCCTCCTCAATTTTTGGGAAGAACTTGAAGAGGATGTTGGGAATTTCTCTTTAAATGTTTGGTAGAATTCTCGAGTGATGTCAGTAAGTCTTGGGCTTTTCTTTGTTGGGAGGTTTTGGTTACTAATTCAGTTCACTTACTAATTGTATACCTGTTCTATTTATGATCTAATTTTAGTAGCTCAGCATGCACTTATGTAATGCAGGATAAGCAACCTCATCCGATATACTGAATTGGATTCCTCAGAGGCATTTCTGATTTTTAGCAGAGCTGTTTTTTTGTTGTGGTCTGTCAATTTTGTTGTTTATTTTTTGAAAGCTGCATCTTAAGTGTCATTAACTTTTTATTTTGTTATTTTCTATTTTGTATTTATTTTTTTTTCTCTGTTTAAATCTTATTTCCTTCTGCTTTCTTTGGTTTCCTCAGATATAAAGTTAGGCTATTTGAGATTTTCTTTTTTTTGTGATATATATCATAAATTCATATATTTTCCCTTGTCTCAAGAAGTTTTAGAATTTTCTTTGTGATTCCCTTTTTGGCTCATTATATGTGTATTGCTTTAATTTCAAATATGAGTTTTCCAGTTTTACTTCTGCTACTAATTTTTGGTTTAATTCCACTGTGATCAGAAGATACTTTATATGATAAATATTTTATTAAAAGACTTACTTAAGGACTGGAGATATGTCAGCGGTAGAGCATTTGCCTACTATGCCTGTAACCCAGGTTTTGATACTGAGCACAACAAAGATTAAAAAAAAAAGATTATTTTATGGCCTTAATTTGGTTATTCTTAGAGAATGTTCCAGGGGCATTTGACAAGAACATGTATTCTAGTTGTATGAATAGTCTGTATATATCTGCTAAGTCTGCATCTATGGCATTACTGAATTCTCTATCTACTATTAAAAACTGAAAAGAATTTTGTTTTAGTCTTTTTTTTCCTAGGACAAACATTCAAGCTTATAGTCCATGTACCAAATTCAGTTTATAGATGTTTACCTTATAGTATTTAAAAGTTATTTTCAGTTATTTACCAACAATGGAAATTGGTAGATTTTTTTCTTTATTCAAATTATTAGAAAGATGATACATTCTTAGATGTGAAAAGTATATTAAATTCAAATTTCAGTGTCTAAATGAAGTCTTATTGGGGCATGGCCACCCTTGTTTCTAATAAAATGTCAACAGTGTTAACTTGAGTAGTTTAAACTGAGTCTATATGACCTACAAAACCTAACACACTTTCTGATTCTTGATGCAGGCCTTCAAGCCTGCTCTTTTGTCTTTCGTACTGACTGTTCTTATCCTCTCCTATCTTACACATGCTCCCAGGATAGCAGGACAACAGTGAAAAATTCAGGAGACAAGCATACGATCCCCGCTCTTACCAGCCATCTTAGATAAGTCACTCATCTCTCAGTGATTTTCCTCTCTGTTGAGCAGAAATGCTAAATTAGCCTTGAGTAGCGGCACACACCTGTCATACCAGCACTGGGAGGCAGAGGCAGGAGGATCCGGAGTTCAAGGATAGCTCGGGCTGCAATGAAGACTCGTTCTCCAAGACAGTAACAGTTCCTAAATGTTGGGTATGAAGTGTGTGCTTTCAACAACTGTTTGACTCAAGAGAACCCAGTGCAGGTGTATATTTGTCCCCTGGCCTGGTCTTGTACACCATTCTTAAATCTTTCTATTCTGTTGGCTCTGTGCCTTCAAAGGAGATACCTTCCCAGTCCCCAGTCTCCAGAGGATTTTCANGGTAAAACACATTTCGAGGTGTGTAATCACAAGGAGGAATGAAAATCTTTTATAGCATTGTTAAACTGACAGCTCTGCCTAACAGAAGCCATTAAAGTATTTACAAAGTAGCAGCTGCTCTTGTTAGAAATACAGCTTCAGGGGAATAAAAATAAACAAGCAGATAAGTGCAAGATAAGCCATGACCAGTTCTGTGTATACACTGCACAGTATTTAGAAAATGCTGATGTTTACAGAGCAATCATACTGTAAATTCTCAAGTTAAAAGGACACAGACCCAGTAAGAGCTGAACTGTTCACAAGAATTCTTCATAGTGATCTTTTAAACAATTTAGGAAATCCCTAAACATAATCTTTTAAGAAGTGTTAGCCTTTTGGTATGTGCTATTTTGTACTTAAAAGATAGTTGTAAGTGAATGAAGAGATCAGTTGAGTCCTGTGCTGCCTAAACTTCAGCCAGGACTCTTGGGAAAAATGAAATACAAGTCATTTTATACCTTAACCTACTGATTTAGTATTTTATATATATGTCAAACATTTGTATTTTCCAAAATTTTTATAGGATTCATTGTTGAGCACTGAAAATTACTGAACAATGAAGATGACAGTGGTACCATTCAACATCATAAAGAGAGAAAACTCTTGACAGTTAAATAGAAAATAGGTACTTGTCAAGCTCCTGAGATAATACAAGCTTGCCCATCTTATTGAATAACTTTTACTTATTGGTAAGAACATTATACTGAAAGAAAAAAGCTTCTGGTAGTTATTTTTAAGTATTTTATACTAAGAGCTTGGAAAAAAACCTACACAATTTCATTAATGGATTTTTGTGGAAAGGCTAGAATTATCCCAAACCTTTAAAAATATTTTGGCATTCTTCTTCTTCTCTACTTTCAGCTCTTCCTCACATTAGTCTCTTAGGGTCACCCTGTAATGTTGTGTAGTGCTGGCCTCAGCTACTTCACAGTGGTCTACATGAAAGCCACGTCCTCCAGTACAAAAATAACATCATATATTCAACCTTGTCTACTTATTTTTAACAAACTATGCATATTTCTTTGGGGGAGAGTTTAAAAAAAATAGAGGCAGTATGTAGCCAAGGTCGACTATAAACTGATTCTTCTGCTTCAATCTCCCCAGAGTTTTGATTCATAGGCAGGTATGTCTTATGTGTTATAACAGTTTTTAATGAACAAAAGTTTGTCTTTAACATTGAATTTCCCCTATCACCTCAGATATTTGATAAGTTGATGGGCCTAAATGGAGAGGAAGTAAATAATCACTAACTTTTCAGGCATATAAATATATTACTATCTAAGTCTGTCTACCTGCCTATCTGTTTTTAATAGACAGTGACCTACTACATAGCCCAGGCTGGACTTGAACTCACTATTCTCCTACCCATCTTTCAAGTGCCAGGATTACAGATATGTACTACCACACCTGGATTGAGATTAAAGCACTTTATAAAAACTTT
>LZPO01055316.1:0-20076 GCA_001675575.1 Neotoma lepida
AGGTGGTAATCTGATCATTTGTTAGAACTGTAAAATCTCTAACAGGAAGCCATTTCCTTCTGTGGCTAGCACAGTCTTTCCTTTTCCCTGACATGGGATTTCTAGGGAAATTTTAATCCTTTAAGGCCTGCTGTTTAACCATCTGAAAGCCAAGGGGAGGGGCACAAGTATTTCTTTAGAATTAATCTTCTGTCTTGCCAAGACAGTTAGACTGGTGGCATCGTGCACTAAGACAAAGGACTATAGCATCACAGACCAGTATATGCACGCATGCACTCCATCTGGGAAGAGGGACCACATCTTTTATCTGACAGGTAGCTGATTGTCTTTTAAGAACTAAGGACANGAATGGATTTGATATGCTCAGTAAATGGATGTTTGCTTGGTTTATTTTTTAAATGAGTGTAGTGAGAGAGTAGAGATAGCCAGAGTTCAGGGACATTATCATCCCCATCCCCAACAAAATCTCTTTGAACAGCAAGAAATAGGACACTCAGTAGAGCCCTATACCCTCAGAAGCCAGCATGCATTTGCTGAGCAATCATTTGGTCCCAATGGCTGGAGCCACAGAGATGAGTGGTACTTTAAAAATCAAACAGACACCCTTTCTTAAGGACCTTAGGTTCTAGTCAGAGAACAATCTGTGCATCAGGCCCAGTGGCTTATGGATTCAGAGACTGAGCATGGAAATTCCCAGAGAGGCCTGAGGGTGGGAATCCTTGCAGTGGACCTCTAAGATACTCTCTGGTACACCTGGGATGTTCCACAAAGACAGGACCCAGCAGTGCTTCTCCAAGCCTGTTGAAGAACCTGCCCTACTGCATGTCTCCTTGGGGGCTGAAAGAGTAAGAGGCAACAGTGGCCAATCACAGGCACATGGAAGGAAGCTGCATACCAAGTCCACCTGAAAGCATAGCANGTGGCACTTTACTGCTTCTCTGGACAGATGTTTTCCTTGTTCAGGATGCTTTTAGCTGGGTGCTAATCACATCTGGTTCACTTCTCTCCTGCTTCCTTCCTCAGCCTCACTTTCATCTCTAGCAAACTTGAAAGATAGTCCTGCACGATCATTGCCCTGGGTACTCTCGGTTGTATGTACTCATGTACCTCCACTATATGTGGCACAATGTGAGCTGGCTGGGACTAGACCTTGTTTTCTGACTTTCTCCAACATTCGTTCATATCCATGTTCTCTAGCACACGTGTATGTTTTTGATCATAGAAGAAGAAAAAGCCATGTGGAGAGGCACCAAGNTACTGCTGTGTCTTACCCCATGGCAGCTTTGAGGATGAGAAAGGGCAAGAACCTTGAGGAGGCAGCTAGAGTAGGGTGGTGGGAGCAGGGCAGGTGGAGCATGTAAGAGTGACGAGGACAGTAAGGAGGCTGGAAGAAGCCTCCAGATGGGCTCCTATCCAGTGACATTTCCCCATAAACTTGATAGAACTCAGTGTGAAGTGGGAGTAAATGGAATGATGACTTCATTTTGAGTGCCCACCAGATTATTGTAGGCTTTGCCATGCAATGTTCTACCATACTAGTATGTGATAGCTTCCCAGCGAGGTTGGAACTAAGACCCATGTTTGCTTTACCCACAGCCTCTTATCTGAAATCCAGTAGATGAGCAGGAGCCCTGCTTATCCTAGAGCCACCAAATAGGCTCTTATGAGGCACTGCCTTGCTCCCAGCTGTGGGGGGCTTCTTAAATGATGGTCTCAACCACTTTTAGGGATCACTTTTGGCATTATATGTTGAAAGCAGACAAGTCAGGGCTTTATGCATTGCCTCAGAGTCTGGTCCAATTTCTTGACTTGGGACATGTGTCACCATGCACTCCACCACTCACTAATTCCAGGCTGCCAAGTCAAAGGCAGCTGGTTTACAGCAACTGAATATGAAATGGGAGTCTGGCGGTTCAGACATGTCCTGACCTCCAGAAACTTATAGTCTTGGGGCATGTAAGCTCTACATAGCTTTTTGTGTTTGTTTTTTTGTTTTTCAAGACAGGGTTTCTCTGTAACAGCTCTGGCTGTCCTGGAACTTGCTCTGGAGACCAGGCTGGCCTTGAACTCACAGAGATCTGCCTGCCTCTGCCTTCCGAGTGCCAGGATTAAAGGTGTGTGCCACCACCGCCCGGCTCTAAATAGCTTTTATAAAAGCTCCCAAGTGATCACATATACACAGGACCTGCAGTGAGGCCAGATGCAGAGATACCTCCTGGGGACATGAGTGACACTAGTGTGTGTCTATTAGTCTATAGCGCTGGTTTATAGGTGAGAACTCTTCCATTCCTGGATCCTAATCCTCAGGACAGACACATGTTCAAGGCAGCGTGCCTTACTTTAGCAGTTGTCAAGTGAGTAGTAGATGTGTATAAGAGACAGCTACAAGGCAGCGTGCCTTACTTTAGCAGTTGTCAAGTGAGTAGGAATGAGTGGACGGGAGTTTGCTCAAGGCCGTGGCCCTTCATCTAGGCTTTGAGTCAGACCTCTGGATGCAGGAAGGAGAATGCATCTTAGGAAGTAGTTTTCCTAACTACCTGAGTAACAGTGAAGTCATTTTAAAAGCCCAAATGTTGTGGGGATGTTTTTTCTGCCTAGTACTGCCTTACCACCGGACACAGCCTAGCCTTCCTCACTGAAGTGTGCTGGGCAACGCAACATCAGTTCCAGGACACAGAGAAGGGAAATTCCATGGGCCAAGCCCAGGAATCCACCCTGTTGTCCTGGTCCTCCCAAGATAGGAATGGAACTGTGGCCTAGTGCTTAGGGGAACCTATCAGGAGGCATTGTCCAACAGAGGCACCTAAAATAGCTGTTGGAGTAGCTTTTAGGAAAACACTTAGGTGGTAGGCTTGGGACATGATAGTAGAGCTCAAAGAAGGATCATCTCACACTTCGACTTAGGGCTTTTGCAAAGAGGTAACACACCCTACATGTGGTAGCCCACACCTTTAATCCCAGCACTCAGCAGGCAGAGGCCATCCTGGTTTACATAGTGACTTCCAGACTAGTCAGACCTACATGTCAAGACCCTGTCTCAAAAGAAAGGTAACATGTGTCTGAATTCTTTACAGATTAATGGGAATTACTTGTGTCAATTCAGCTGGAAAGCGTGTCCTAGGCAGAACAGAATGAGCTGGGCTAGAGAGGCCACAGAAGCAGTACCTGTTAGTAGCCATGAGTATTTCCACCAGACTAGATGGGGGAGGGGCTCAGCTAGAGATCAGTTGTGTGGATAGAGTGTGAAGGGTTCTGAGGAACTGCCAAGAGCTGGGTAATAACACACACTCTTCCAGGCTGTGCCTTACATGCCGACACGGTGTATATCTCAGTGCTGCCAGGGAAACCATCAGGGAAGTGAGGAAAGAGGAAGGAGGGCAGATAGTTAAGGAAGATGAGCTACAGGCAAGCAATTTGTCTGAGGTCATAATAGCTGTAAGGGGCCAGGCTCCTAGTGAGGCTTGAAGAAGCAAGTTGATCTGCCTTTGAAGTTCTTTCTGTGACCTCATGAGAAGTATGTTGGGACTCAGGAGACTGGAGCCCAGAGATAGGAAAGTAGCCAGGAAACTGTTGTGATGGTGTAGATGAGAAAGGACATAGAACACTGGCAGCAAGGAGGGACAGGAAGCAACAGGACTGAGATATGTTTAGGAAATGCAACAGCTAGACTGTTAGACTCAAAGGGCGAGGATCAAAGAGGTAAGTATCTGAAGTGACTCCCAGGTGTTAGGTGTGGCCTTGAGGTGGGGTTGCAGGCACTTTGTATATTAGGAAACACTGTGACAATTTCCTGTTTGAGCATGTTGAGTTTTGAGGTACCTAAGTTATAGCCAGTAGTCTAAAATATAGAGTCAGGACCAGAGAGCTTCATTAACCCAGGATCTCTTGACATACTGGTGATCACCGTGAACCCTGGCCATGGGTGGGAACCATGAGAACCTTCCAGGATTGTTGGCACCAGAATATGTAACCATGTAGAGACCCAGGCCCCGTCTGAAACTCACAGTGAGCCAGAACCACATAAGGGGATCTGAGGACTTGTTTTGTAATAAGCACCTTGTTAGTTCTTACAACGCACAGTTTTGAGAGCCGTGGGCATGGAGTGAGAGAAGAAATTGGAAATAGCTCACATTTGGGAAACAGCAAGATTTAAGGTAAGCTTGAAACAGGGACCCATTTGAGGGCATGGCCAAGGCATATTTCACACACTCTAGCCTTTACAAATAATTTCATAGGTTCCTAGACACTTCACGCCTTTCCTTGGCCCCAGCTAAAGAACCTGATATAAAAGGAATGTAGTAGACTCAAAACTATAAAGGAGGCTGAAAAATGAATATCCCAAACCAGCCTAGAGAACCAGGAAAGTTAGTCAGTAGAGGTTTCAAAACTAAAGACAGCAGCATTTGAGTCTCCAGGAGCAGTCAAGTGATTTGGGAGACTCTTCCATGTATCCCCAGGAACAGAAGCCAGCTCCAGTGGCAGCTTGGAGAGTGGAGGACTAGGGGTAAACGTAGACCATCAGTTTGCTGGAAGAAAGGAGCTGGAGGGGAGGCACTGGAGTAAGAGCCAGCCTCCTGGTGTTTATTAGGTATGTCCCCTGAGTTAGTGTCTTCTGAGTGAAAGATTGCATTGCTAAAACGTGAACTACCATTAGGGTGACTACCTTGTGACAGTGTGCCTGGACTGTTCTAGTTTCCATAGGGAATGTCCTACCTCCTGGGAAGTCCTTGAGTCACATGGGCTTGTTGGCAAGATGAAACAAACCTCCAAACCAGAGTAGGTGAGCTGTTTTGTCTGACAGAAACCATCAAGCCAACACACTGGGCCTGAGCAGGACTACTCAGTTCTGGGTGAGTACACAGCACCCCTACACTGCTATGCTCTCCTGGATATTAGTGTGGCCCAGGGAGCCAGTCTCCACCCTGGACCTGGGCTGAGGAGAGGCAACTGACAGCTTCAGCAGCTTTGCTCAAAGTTGTGGCTTACTGTTCCCTATCCTAGCCCCTTGTGAAGCAGAGGACTGTGCTTGGTGATCTATGGCAGATGCTGTTTGTAGCTGCACTGTCTCTGAGAGTAAGTGCCACTGGAATGTCCCATTAGCACACAATCACAAGTGTACCTTTTCTCCCACACTCTTGGAGTCATTGTTCAATAATTGATGACTAGTGTGCACTGGTTGCTGGGGACTGGTTTTACCAAGAGACAAGAGTATACCTTCAAGAGCTCATAGTCTAGGGGACAGACACTGACTATCAGGACACACAAGTGCTGTGGTTGAGACAAAGGAGAGCATGTATCTCTAATCAGACAGGTACAACTAAGTCCAATACCTTTCCCAAGTACATGATTAAGTTTCAAAATTGTATTAGAAAGTGTGGGGGTATGTTTTGCCTGTATGCCTTTTGAGAGATACCAACAGATATTCAAAAGTAGTCCATGGTGTATGGTCTAAAAGAACCAACTGCTCAGCCAGTGACAGGGCAGAACTTGTTCCTTCCCTTCTTCCTTTCACACAGTGCCTGGCACTGTAAGAGCCTGTGAGTACGTGGCAGTTTTCTGGAGGGCCTCTGAGGTCAGAGGGTGCTCTTCGGGTTCACGTGAGGAAATGCTGTATTCCTCCTCTACCACAGAAGTGCAATTGGAAGCTTTCTTTGGAGTGTGTCTTGAGGGCACTTTGAGANAAACTGTAGGCTCACATATTTTTTACCCTTTTTGTACGAGCCCAAGATGGCAATGGAACTGAGCTGCTTTCCTGCCTTCCGTCGGAGAAGACCCTCCCAATGGACACTGTACACACTGCTTCAAGCAGCCTGTGATGGCCCAGGAGGAAAAGCTCAGAACCTGGTAGTTTAGTGTCATTCGGAACAGATCACAGTATGTATTTTGAATCATCCCCTCAAACACACAGATGCAGACACGGTTATAGTATGATCATATAAAAAGCCTCTAAGACACTGGGACCTCATGAGAATCACCCTCATCTTTCCTCTCCAGCTTTTGGGGTTGAATTTCATCTGAGCCATGGAGCTCTGAGGCCATGCGCATGCTGGGCTGAGTTACCAGGGGCCTGTTGAGAAGGAAGAAGGAAGCCTTTTTTATTTACAGAAGATCATTTTATATGTCTGTATTTTAAAAATTCATTCACATATTTAGTAAATAAAAAATCATTTACAAAGCTATCAAANTTCTTTCTTCAAATGCTAGCTGACTTAGACTTAAGTTCACCACGCCCATGGNGTGTGTGTGTGTGGTGTCATTTGTATTCATCCAAGTGAATGAGCTGAGAAGGCAATTGAACAGTTCAAACTCAGCAGCAGTGACAGCTGCATAGCACTGGAGATTTTACCCCCTCCCAACTCCAAGGCATAATAAGCCCACATTGGCAATATAAACAGCAAAAAGATGTGCACTTCCTTTCATTTACTAGTAGCAATAAAATGAGAGACAGAAAAGTACCATTCAAATGAGAGAAAAAAAACAACCGAGTTTTTGGTTAACCACAAGAACCCAAAGTGTTGAAAACAACAGCCAAAAAAGAAAAGAAAGGAAATAGGAACCTGTGGCTGTCATTACAGTAACTAAAATTGCCATTGGTGCTAAAGTGTCTAGCACATGACAGCCCAGTGCAAGTGCTTTATTTCTTTTCTCTCTCTTCCTAAGACCCCTGAATAGTGTGTGGTAACNCAGATACATTGCACCCACTCTGGGGGCCTGCAGCGCTCTGCATACTGTGGTTCGTNCCTCTGCTTCTGTCTGGGCTGCTGTCTCCTCTGTTTGGACTCCTACATCCGATTCATGTAGGAGCTGAACACCGTCATCTTGAACCCCAAACCACTTTCTTTATAAGTCTCCCCTGGGCCCCCAAGTTCTCTTGGCCAAGTAAGGTTTGTAGTTCTTTGTCTGATTCCTATCAGTAAGCTCCCTGCAGGCAGCCACTGCCCTATTCGTCTGTTTTTTGATGCACTGGTATCTGTGCTAAGGTTAACACACACCAGTTTGATCACCTACATACTAGAAGAAAAGGTGATAAATAAGGAATTCAATTGACGAGAGTTACTGAAATGGCAAAGGGGTTGGTAGGTAGGTTTGCCATGAGGTAATGGGTAGAAAGACCAAGATGTTCCTTCAGTGGTCTGATGGGCTGCCGTGGACTGTTCAGAAAACACTCTGTGACTGGAAAGAAAGTAGTAGAATGTACTGAAACCTAGGAGGGCTATCCAAATCAGTCATTCAACCACCAACAGGGCTCTTTAGAGAGGAGTCAGTCAATGCCTAGTTATTCAAAGGCTTGCATGTGTTGTCAGGACTGCTTTATTGAATGTGATGGAGAACTGGATTATATCTAGGACTCTTTTCAGCTCTGAGATTCTCCAGTGAGCACTTATTAGATACTTGCTGTATGCACTCTACCGAAATGTAATAGTCCATATCCTGAACCACAGGATCTGAGCCACAGAAGAGATCCTGAGCTCAGCCCTCNACACCCAGGATGTGTTGGCCACATTTCCAGATCACAGAGGACCAACTAATCCTTAAAAGCACCATTTCTGTGCTGGGTACAAGGCTCTTTTTCCAAATACTTTGGTTCCCTTGCCCTTACTGTGATAAAATGAACACAATGTGACATTTTTCTTGCCTGCTTGGTCTGGTCCTTATGATTACCCAACAGTGAATTAACTGTTCACTTTGCTTCTTCATTGTTACTCTGCATGGTGTAGACTTATTTCCAGTCTACTATTGTCCTGCTTGGTCTCCTTTCTAAGCACTGTCACTCTCCAATTGTCAGCCACTTCTTACCTTTTCAATTTGGTAATTACATGCTACTTACATACTACTAAGACTGTGTTCAAGATTCTTGGGCTCTAAATAGCTGGCAGGTGTCTTCGTGTGTTCATTTTAATGGTGACATTTGACCTCTCCAGAGAATGCTTCTGCTGATTCCTTGATTTTCTGACATACTCTGAACAGGTGCTTTGTCAGATGTCTTCAGCCCAGAACCAGTGTGTGTGGATAACTGTTGCTCAGTTCTTTAGGTTAGCTAACCTCTTCATTGTCTACACAGCATTTCTAATGCTGTCTTGTCTTGATACTAGATACAAATTGAACATCTTGTTGGATGCTGCAAAGAAATTCTCTGTGTGGTGTACTCTGAAGTTAAACAGAACTGCTGGATATCTGAAATTCCATTCTTGGGTACCTGGGTAAACTCATGTGAATCCTCTCCAGCACCTCAGCNACTCTTTCCTCTTCATCAAATGGGGGTAATTAGTGACTACTTCATAAGCTGTAAGGCAGCAGTGCTTAGATTCATTGTGTTATTTAACACAGGGTTTATAATAATTAACTAATAATTCCTCCTTCCTTCAAGCACTCAGCCCTACAAAGCAAAGTCCTGACTCTGAGTCCCCCAAGCTGTGGGATTTGGGCAGATACTCCTCTACTCTGAATAGTCTTTTTTGGGTGACAAACTCATCACTTGAACTGCTGTGGACAGTTAGAAGTTCTGGCAGCAAGTTTATGTCATGTTGCCTTTGACCTCTATTCCAGAAAAGGACAGGGCCAGCATCCATCCACATAGCCAGGTATGACACCATCGATTTTCTTCTCTTTCTGCAGTGAACAGAGTATCTGCCAAGCGCGGGCTTCCGTGATGGTCTACGATGACACCAGTAAGAAATGGGTACCAATCAAGCCTGGCCAGCAGGGATTCAGCCGGATCAACATTTACCACAACACTGCCAGCAACACCTTCAGAGTCGTCGGAGTCAAACTACAGGATCAGCAGGTAAGTGCTGGAGTCAGCGTCACAGCCCTGAGCTTCGAGCCTACCAGTGCATGCTTGGTGAAAAGAGGGCCCAGGCACTTCACCATCTAGAGAGAGATCTGGGTTCAGCCCTGACTCTGCAGCCTTATACCCAAAATATGAGGCCCAAAGCAAATTATCTTTTCTGAGAGTCACTTCCATGTCATATGCAAACAGTAAGCTACATCTTTCTGCTCCATTGTGTCAGATCAGAATACAATGACAGATAAAATAGAAAATAAAATAAAACATTCTGTCAGATCAGACTAAAATAACAACTGTGAGAAGTCTTTGAAAATTACAGTATGCATGGCTAGGGAAATGGCTCTGTAGATAAAAGTGCACAAGTGTGAGAACTAGAATTTAAGTCCCCAGAATTAATTTAAAAAATGGACAAGTTGGTGGCCATCTGCAGCCCCAACACTCAGGAGACAGAGATGGAGATTCCCAGAGCAAGCTGACTAGCCAGACTAACTAGAACCTGCAAGCTCCACATCCAACTGGAGACCCTGCCTCAATACGATAAATAAGGCAGGGAATGATCACTAGGTGTGGTGCGCACCTTTAATTCCAGCACTCAGGAGGCAAAGGCAGGCGGATCTCTATGAGTTTGAGATCAGCCTGGTCTACACAGTGAGTGCTAGACCAGCCAAAGTTACATAGTGAGACCCTGTCTAAAAAAATTTTTTAAGTAGAACACAATTTTAAGGAAGACACTTGACAGACATCAACCTCTGGCCCCTATACTTAGACTTAGATACAAATAAGCATAAATAAATGCACACCAAACATTGAAAAAAGAAAGAAAGAGAAAAATACATAGAAGTTTTAGTCTCATTCTACACTTATACTTTTATAATTTGCTATTGAGATTTGGGGTTATAACCCCAAACTTGACTTTGAAGAGAATACCAAGATGATAGGAGGATGGCATCATCTCTCCCTAGCATACAGCCTGGACAGATCAGCTGAGGCAGGTACAAGTAATTTCCCCTGTCCATCCATGTCACATACAACCAAGGCAAGTGGTCTAATGGAGCGTGCTTACCACAGTGACCTTGGTAAGTGCCTCAGTGCTCCTGCCCTGTTGCCTCTGGGAGGATTGACAAGGCATTTTGAGCAGTNAGGCTGGAAGATCTGTGNTTTTGTTGGTTATTAAGACAACTGAGATGGCTCAGCGGTTACGAGACTGTCCTTCAAGAGGACCTCGGTTCAATTTCCAACACCCACATGGCAACTTACAACTGTCCGTAACTCACTTTCAGGGCATCCAGTGCTTTCTTCTGGTTTCCTCGGAAACCAAGTGCTCACAGACATACATGATGCTTAGATATAGATACAGGCATACATATAAAGCAATAATAATAATAATTGTTGTTGTTGGCCAGACAGTGGTGGCACACGCCTTTAATCCTAGCACTTGGGAGGCAGCAGTAGGCAGATCTCAGTGAGTTCAAGGCCAGCCTGGTCTACAAAGGGAGTTCCAAGACAGCCAGGACTGTTACACAGAGAAACCCTGTCTCGAAAAACAAAACAAAAAAGACAAAAACAAAACATAATAATAATAATAATAATTGTTGTTGTTATTATTATTTTAAAAACCTCTCCTTAAACAATGTTTTCTGGTGGCCTTTTGGTCAGGCTGGCTAAGAAAACAGCAGGTTCCCTGCTGTCCCTGAAGCCGGCAGCAAGTTAACAATGTAAAGAGAAACGTGGAGTTCTGGTTTAAGCGTTGCCCACTGGACAGATTTCTGCATTGGCCAAAACAGCTCTAATAAGTTTCAGAGTCTGTGTCCCTTTTAGGCAGAAGAGACAAACACACTTCTGGACTCCTGCTCTAAGGTAGCCTCCTGCTCTAAGANGGCCTGCCTAACCCTGAGCTTGTGCTGCCTTTCCTTTCCCTTGTTGGTTTCTCTCTAGGCATCTCCTTGGACATGAAGTCCATTTGCCTGCTACTGTTCCTGCATCAAAGTGGGTTTCCCTAAGTGATTGCTTTTTTTATTTTTATTTTTTTATCTGGAACTGCGGCAGGGAATCTCACTCAGAGTCTCATGCATGATAAGCTAAGCAAAGGCTTCATGCATGCTAGACAAGCACTTTACCACTGAGTCACAGCTGTAGTCCTTTGCTGATGACTTGTGGCAAATTTTCCATTCCCATCACACCATTTGGTTGCTCATGAACCTCTAATATTGTGAACNGAATGGATTTCTTTTCTCTATAAAGTTAGCCTGCTTCTGATGCTTCATTATAGTAATGAAAACAGACNAACAGCAAGGATACTATTAGAAGATGCTATGTGTTATACTGTGAGCTGGTGAGGTGAGCTGGGTTTCAGGGAAGATTCTGAGAAGGTTATTCTGTCATCAGGTGGAGATATGGGTCTCAAGAGTCTTTACCAGCCTGTAGATTCTATATATATATTTTTTTAAGATCCTAGCCAGTAGCACAGCAGCCAGGGAAATTGTTCTCTACTGTTAAGCTTTCTTTGTAAAAGACCTTTAGATTATTTTTACTTAGAAGGCTCAATAGAAGGCTCAAAACCATGTTAGACAGTATTTGGTGTTTCAAGGGCTTCCTCTAAAAAAAAAAAGAAAGGCACTCCCATGTACTCCTACACTCCCCAAAATAAAACGTGCACAGTGTTATTATGAGCTCCTGTGTGGAAAGTGCAACATTTAAAAATAAGCTTATCCTTCGAAAGTACCTAAATCAGTCCTGCCGAATCCTGGGGAATTGTCTTTAAAATAAACTTGACTAGAAAAGGTTGAAAGTGAAGGATTAGAAAACTATAAACCTTATAAACACTATCATAATAAGCTGGTAGCTGTTATGTATGTCAGATATGACAGGCAACAAGTATTCCAAAGAAAGACTGACCNTTTAAATAAGNGAGGCTCCATCAGAAGAGAAGTCACAGCAGCCCTAAATTTGAATGCATCTAATAATGTATGTTCTAAATATATAAGCAGAAATGGACTAATCTAAAGGTTTCAGAAATAGACTAATTGCAAAGCCTACTTGCAGATTCTAATCAAGCCTCCAAGTAGCATACTAAGGAAGCAGACAGAAATGAGTGAAAACAAAGGGAATTTTGTTAGCATTATTAGCTAGCTTGACCTGATTTATGTTGTGGAAACTGCAGCCAAACAGCTGTACAGTATTACAGGAGTCTTAGTTGGGGTTTCTATTGCTGTGAAAAGGTACCATGACCACAGCAAGCTCTTAATAAGGAAAGCATTTACTTGGGGCTGGCTTATGGTTCAGAGGACTTCACTGTTATGGTGGCAAGCATGACAGCACACAGGCAGACGTGGTGCTGGAGAACGAGCTGAGAGTTCTATGTCTGGATCAGCAGGCAGCAGGAAGAGAGTGACACTGGGCCTGGCTTGAGCTTCTGAAACCTCAAAGCCTACCTCCAATGACACACTTCTCCAACAAGGCCACACCTCCAATAATAGCATTCCCTATGAGCCTATGGGGGTCATTTTCATTCAAACTACAACAAGNTATATACCAACATAGCCCTCATGCTAGACTATGGAGCACACCAAAATGAAAAAGATCAAAATCATACAGAGTATATTCTTTTAAAATTTCTGTTATTATTTTGTCTATATTTGGTGTGTGGTGTACAAAGTGTGAGACTGTGGGTAGGCGCATGGCACCACTAGTGTGAAGGTCAGAGAATAACTTTATGGAACTGGTTCACTACTTCTGCTTTTACATAGGCACTGAGCTTTGCAAGACTTGGATAACAAGCATCTTTATCTGCTGGGCCATCTCACCAGCCCCTAGAGTATATTCTTTGATCACAGAGGAATCAAACCAGAGTCAGTAACAGGAAGATAACTAATAAAATCTCCACATTTGTTTTTGTTGTGTAATCAGCTAGTGTGCAGTAGTTATGAAAAGTAGTAGATTACTAACTGAATCATGGGACAAACAAGAAATGGAAATGTGAGACAGAATATTTAATGCTTCTCAGTAGTGAAGATCAGCAAAGCTTATNAGGTGTTGCTAAACAGTACACAGGAGAAATTTTGTGTTATAGATGTCTCTGTTACAAAAGAAGAATGATTAAAGTTGGTGCTCTGTGCTTTTTACCTCAGGAAGCTAGGGAAGTAGTTAAATCCAACAACAAAAGTAGGAGGAAGAAAACCATTTTTTTTTTACTGACTGGGTCTGGAGAGATGGCTCAGACACATTCAGTGTTTGCTGCTCTTGCAGAGAACCTAAGGTCTATTCCCAGTACCCACATCAAGCAGCTAACAACCAGCATCGAAGAATCCAACACAACACCCTCTGACCTATACACATATGGTACACACACACACACACACACACACACAAGCAAATGCATAAAAATATTTTTAAATGAAAATTTAAAAACCCTAACAGTGTAAAGTGGATGAATGGTAGAAGAAAGTAAAATATCTTCGTTCTTTGAAGCAAAAATGTTGGTTCTTTAAAAATAAAATTAATAAACTCATAATAAGAGTAGTCAAGTGATTTTTTTAAAGAAAAATACAAATTGTGAATATCAGAAATCAAAAGGGTAGTATTACTGCCACCCTATAAACATTAAAAATCAATATGCTGGGAAGTGAAGCAGCTTAAATGAGGTAGAGTATTTATGGTCAAGTGCCTCAAAAGCTGCCAAAGNGAACATGAGAGTAATAGAAAAACTAAATCATTTTATATAGTAAAGCAAATTAATCTGTAATTCCAAGTGTAACTTTTCCACAAAGGAAACTTGAGGCACAGGTGGCCACCCCAGTGAACTCTTCCATGTATTTGAGGGGAAACAAAGCTACTCCTCTATAGCGCCCAGAGGTGAGAGGACAGACCCTGCTTGGCCTTGTTACCGTGATGAGNGCATCACAAAACAGAAAACCACAAGCCATCCATTTTAGTGAACAGAGGTATCCGAACAAAAATTAATGACTTGAACCAAATAAATGTTTTTTAAACTCCTGACAAGTGATATGACTTATTACAGCAATGCAAAATTAACGTAACAAGGGGCACTGTATAAATTAGAAAAGGCATTTGTTAAAATCCAGTGTCCCTTCATGATAAAAATTAAGAGGAAACTGGGAAAGATAATTTGGCACATGGTATCTATAGACAACAAAACCTCTACTCACTATGCTTGCCCTACATTCCAGAACAAGACAAAGGAAAGAGTTAATAAACTTACCTTGCATCTCAGATCATCTAATCGTGTAGAGAAGCATCAACAAGCTGGTTCAGCAGGTAAAGGTGCTGCCAGGCCTGGTAACCTGAGTTCAGTCCCCAGACCCACATGGAGGGAGGAGAGACCCAACTCCCACTAGTCCTCTGACCTCCATGCTCATTCCACGGCACACACAGGTATACGCATATGCACACACACTTGCACACAAATAAATACAATAAACATTTTTAAATAATGAAGAGAGTCCAAATTGCCCACAAACTATTATAATACTATAATTACTATAAAATGTATTAACATATTATGCCAAATGAGTTTGGCAGACACCTACATTTTTTAAATACATTAGCAGTAAATAACTATAAAATGAAACTGTTTCAAATGATATTTTAAAGCTCATCAGAAAATTTCAAAGGCTTTGGAACAGCTCTCACTGCAGCTGCACACCTTTTGTACACCGGAAGCTGTTACAATGGCTGAGAGGACTCAAGCAGCCAAGCTGCTAGGAAACTGACCATGTTTGTGAACTGAGGCCCTGGTGTTATTAGATGTCACTTCTTCAAAATCTCTCTCACTTAAAATTCCAGCGGGTATTTTACAGAAACTAGTAATTTGCTTCTAAGATTCATATGAAAATGTATAGGCTCTAAAAGAGCTGAGATCATCTTGAAAACCAAGGCAGGGGCTTACACTGTCATATTTCAAGTCTTACTATAAAGCTGCAGTAATTGAGGCAGGGAGATCCTGGCATTAGGATCAACTAACAGACTCATAAATTAAGGAAAGGCTATGTAAAGCCACACATCTGTGGTCCCTTGACTTATAACAAGGCATGTTTTTGTTCAGCAAGGAAAAGATGTTCTTTTTAATAAATAACCCCNTATCAGTCCATGTAAAAACTGAGTACGCCATACTTCAGAATTTTTTCAGCCTAAACACGAAAGGCAAACAGTAGTCGGGCACTCAGGAAGCTGAGGAGGGAGGACTGCTTCAGACCAAGAATCCNGGGCTGGCCTAGGCAATGCAGCGCGGCTCNGTTTTGAAATAAGCATGGGAGAAGGGGCTCAGAAACCAGTAAAACTTTGAGAAGAAAGCACAGGAACTTTTTATCATGACTTTTAGGGAAAAAGAGATTCTTGACCAGACATTAAGAAGCAGTAACTAGGGACTGGAGAGATGGCTCAGTGGTTAAGAACACTTGCTGTTGTTGTAGAGGACCCAGATTCAGCTCCCAGCACCCTCATAGTGGCTCACAACCATCTGTAAATCCAGTTGTAGGGCATATGATACCCTGTTCTGACCTCCACTGGCACTACACATTTACATGGTACACAGATATGCATGCAAGGAAAGCATATAAAATAAATCTAAAAAAATTGAAAACAGCATTAGCTATAGCACACAGATTATGGATAANCTTCATTAACACTGAGGAGTTTCCTTATAGTGCACTAAGAAAATAGAAAGGCAAGCTATAGCCCGGGAGAGAATACTCCCCCCCCACAAATATATAATAGGCCAATTCAATCAGGAAGGATCCATGCAAAGATGAAAATTAACTTTTAAAAAGCAAAATAGCAGCCGGGTGGTGGTGGCGCACACCTTTAATCTCAGCACTTGGGAGCCAGAGGCAGACGGATCTCTGTGAGTGGGCCAGCCTGGGCTACCAAGTGAGTTCCAGGAAAGGCGCCAAAGCTACACAGAGAAACCCTGTCTCGAAAAACCAAAAAAAAGAAAGAAAGAAAAAGAAAAATAGCTTGAACAAGGACTTCCTGAAAGAGCAGTGGACAGAAGTGACAAGCTGACAATGTGGTGAATATGAGGAAGGTGCTCAGCCATTGTCTTTGGGGAAACATTGTAGAAACCACCTTGGGATAAGCACTACACACAACCCAAGGGTGCAATTCAGAAGCAAAANGATTCTGAGTATTTATGGCCAAGTGAATCTCTCATATATAGCTCAGGAGAATGGAAATTGGTACCATCTCCCTGAGAAGCCTTCTGACCAAAGCTACAAACACTAAATGCACACAGACCATACCCCTCCCTCCTGGATATATGCCCAAAGAAGCAAGATCTCATATCTACTAAAAATAAAAATATTCATATAGCAAAATCGCCAAGGGCTAGAAACCAACTCATATGTTCATCAACAAGAGATGAAGAAGTTATTTGCAGGTAAAGTGGGATGTGTAGCCCACAGTGGTGGTGCATGCCTGTAATTCCACCACTAGAAAGGAAAGGGCAGAAGGTTCATGAGTTTGAACCCCATGTTACAGAGCAAGTTCCAGACCAGCCTGGGCTATGTAGCAAGACCCTGTCTAGGCATGGGGGCAGGAAGATAAATGGATGAATTTCACAGACATTATGTTAAATGGAAGGAACCAGAAATAAGGCCAAGTGCCTTATTAATCCACTTCTAGTTTAAGAATTGGCAAGAGTTACTGATGGTGAGAAAAGTTAGAACATAGTTATCTCTGAGGGGCACTGTTGAGAAAAGGGACATCAGAAGAAAGCTGTACCATCCCAAAGTGGCCACACAGTGATACAAATGCCCAGCTGTGTCCTCTGACTAGCTCTAAGTCGAAAAACCAAAGGAATGGAGCTCCCAGGTGGGCACTAAGATTTTAGCTGCCACCAGTGAAGCCTATCTGGTGGTTGGTGAATATCAGGCTTCCCTCTGTCTTTGATCAAGTGGCATAATTAGCTGTGCGTCATCTGCACGTGCATTCAAGGCACACTTTGTGGGACTCTGCTTTATAAGAGGGCATTTTACCAGTTGTGAAAATGGATTTTAAAATGTCGGTGTCTCTCTGGTAGTTCAGCTTATAGGAGTGTTTTTATCTTCACAGTGTTATATCTTAGGTGATATATTATTCACACTGTTGTCTTCACTTTGCATTTGATGCAATCTATCCATAGTAGCTCAGCTAAAAAGGAATAAACAGGATTCGGTGTACAGTGCTTTGGCTTAATCNTCTGTTCACTCCTTATACTGAGAACTACCATATTTTTAAAGCAGTTGTAGATTGTTAGGTTATTTGTAGATAGCAGCTGGCAGCCTTTAGGATCCAGGGATAGCAACAATAGAAATACCAGGCCCAAGAGCTACAGGAGATACAGAACTCAGAGAACTTCTGTAAGAGAGATGTACNCTTCGGGAAAGTGCCACTGCACCCTGCCAGTATAAGGTCTTAAGACCCTGTGTAGCCAGAACCAATCCAGAAAGCTCCAGAGGTCAAAGCCAGGCCACCAGAAATTAGAGAACAATGTTAGCTCATTTTGCTATCCGTGAGCTGCAGCACGGAGTCCCCTCTGCAGGCTCTTCCAGCTCTCCTATTAGTTTACTGTGTACTTTGTACAAGTCTCTTGTTTTCCCTGGTCCTGATTTCCCAACTATAAAGAGAATTCCTAAGATCCCTGTGAGTTCTTGTCAGTGACTGTGCTAGCTACACTCTTCCTGTACCTGGAATGGGTATTATTTTCCTCCGGAAACTTGCATGGCTGAGTCCCCTCTGATAATGTAGCCAGCGCTCTCACCTCATAGTCTTGGAAGTCTCCCTTCCCCAGATCATCTCCCCAGGCAGTTTTGATTTGTTCTGTCTCAACCAGCCTCCATATAATGTCGCTTCCAGGCGTCTCCTTCACAACTTTCTCTTTTAGCTTGCTCTGGTTTCTTAATGTCCATCAAAACTATAGAGGGAAAGTTGAATACAGAACACCTGCTATGGGTTGACTGGGACAGAATGGAATAGGTTCTTAGCGCTCTGATTCTGTGCATGACTCTAGCCTCTAACCCAATGGTTCTTAACCTTCCAAACGCTGTGACCCTTTANTACAGTTCCTNATGTTGTGGTGACCCCCAATCATAAATATTTTTCNTTGTTACTTCATAACTGTAATTTGCTATTAAGAATCATGATGTAAATACCTGTGTTTTCTTANGGTCTTGTGTGACCCCTGTGAAAGTGTTGTTTTGACAACCTCCCAAGGGGTCATGACNCACAGGTTGAGAATCATTGCTCTAACCTTAAGAGCCATTTTAACCATGCTCACTTGGCAATTCATCTCACACATACACTCCACAAAAGCTTAAGCCTTTTTCTAGTAGTGTAAAACTAAACTAGTCAACCCCCAGCTCGGGTCTTCTGTTTATCAGTACCCATGTAAGTCTGCTCTTACTCAGGAACCTGTATGTAGATATTAGCCAAAATACCCACCTGTTCCTATGTAGCAGGTAAGTTGTGAAATGATTACATCTCTTCTCCTGATTTAGTGTGTGTGTCCAATGACTCCTCTCACGTGTTCATTTCATTATANATGGACCTAAGTCNACCTTGCACATGAGGGAGAGCTAGGATGATGCTATTCTAGATGGTGTCATCTATAATTGCTGTTCTCTGTCTTTTCTTGATCCAGTAGCATGGTGATATGAGCAGTTAAGGAGAGCAACAAACCATTACTGTATTCTTCCCACTTCACAGGCAAGAAGACCCTTAGCTGGAGGCTCAGCTGCAGCTGAGTGATGGCTGCAGCCTGGAGTGGTGTCAGGCCACCACTGACTTCACGGAGCACCACTTACTAAATAGCCTGAAATTGTTCTCTTTCAGAGTCTAGAAGAGCAAACATCTAGAAGTCAGCAGACCTTGCTGTTGAGTCTCTGCTGGCCACAGCCCCCTCAATGTCTGCCTTTTCTGTCTCTTTCCCTGCCTGGCTTGGCATTGCACCTGACAGCTGTGATGTCTGTTGGTTGATTAATAACAAAAANAGTAATGAGACTGTATGTGTGTGTAACATATTAATTTCTACAAGTCATCCTTGAAAATAGAACTTGTTTATTTTGAATTCTGAACACTCTGCTGAGAGCTGTGGGAAATTGAGACCAAACTGCAGAAGACTGTTACCCTTAAGGAGCTTCATATCTAGAAGATATGGATAAAGCATAGCTAAGATAGCTGGCACCACGAGATCCTTTCAGAATCCCCACAAGGTCAGTAAGGCAGCATTAGTATTGTTAGAGAAACTGCACCTCAGAAAACAGCATTGATCCCCTAAGTAGCACAGCCAAGAGATGGGGTCTGGACCAGAACCCAACCAGGGAATCTGACCCCCAGCTCAGACCTAGTTAAGTGAAATANCAAGTTTTCCAGCTGTTCAATTATGGTCTGAATTGCCTGATCACCCTTTCTTTCCCTTCTGTGAACCTCATCCCCTACCCCCACCCCTGTGGTTGAAAGGATACAGTATCTTTGCCACATGGCAGCTCCCTCCAGCTCTCTTACATTTTATTTATTTACACGTATTTCTCTCTTTTCTCCTCCAGGTTGTGATCAATTATTCAATCGTGAAAGGGCTGAAGTACAATCAGGCAACACCCACCTTCCACCAGTGGCGAGATGCCCGTCAGGTCTATGGCTTAAACTTTGCAAGTAAGGAAGAGGCAACCACTTTCTCCAATGCGATGCTCTTTGCTCTGAACATCATGAATTCCCAAGAAGGAGGTAAGCAGGACTTTGTCTTACTGGATGCTGAGACTCTCTCTTGTTCTGTCTGTGTCCCAGTTCTGGTTGTATCTTGACATTGCTACTTATTGACATGATAGAGAGCCTCAAAAATCTATTACTTGAGGTTCACAGTAATGACTAAGAATAAGGAAGAGGGAATAATATGCCATTTGTGAGANGCATGTCTGTACTAATGTGTTCCTGAAGCCCTTTGTGNGATGTGTTTTATGTTGGCCATCCTACTGCTGTGTTCCAGAACACACACCTGACAAGAAACTGGCTAGGCAGAATAGATAAGAAGTGAACGGAGTCCTACCCTCAAGGCACTTTAGAATTTAGGGTTCACAGATTCATAAATAGCTAACTTTAACGTTCTACAGTGAGTGCTGGAATAAAATATATGCAAAGTACTTGGGGACTACAAAAGGAAACAANTAACTGCCCATCTGGGCTGTAAGGGAGGTCCTGACAGCAGTGGTGACATGAGAGCCAAAGCTCAGAGGAGCAAGGATTACACTAAACAGGGTGTGTTGAGGGGGAGCTGTTGTTGCAGAGGTGGAGGTGGGAGA
>LZPO01055316.1:25353-45160 GCA_001675575.1 Neotoma lepida
CAAATGCATGAAGGCAGAAAATAGATTTTTAATTTTTTTGAGCCAGAACTTTGTTTTAAGAAAAAAAAAAGTTCTATTTTTAAATAGTTCTAGAATATACTNAATTTTCTAGGAATCTAACTATGGCATATATCAAAAGAAAACTATGTTTGATTCTGTTTGTAACTTTACTGAGTTGTTTTCTGTTTTGGAAAACCCTNTCTCTAGCATTGTAGCTGTGTTATTTTTGTCATCCAGATGACTTCCCTATAGCAAATCCATCTGTGGCAGCCACATTTCTTCAGAGTCTGTGGGCAGGTGCAAGCAGCTCTCTGATTCTGTCTCCTGCTGTAGGTGTGTCTGACCTTTTACATATGCAGTGGACCCTTTATTATAGATCACTTCTCTGCCTCCTTTACGGAACACTTAAGGTGCTACCCAGATTTTTCTTATCTATGTAGAGCAATTATATAATCCCTGAACTGCATTTCAGGGTAATACAGGAGACATTTCAAAATGTTGGTTATAGANAAGAGCTTTGATTCTGAGAGGCTGGAGAACTGCTTGGCCTGGAAGCTATATAAAATAAAATCTCTCCTTGTTCCATANATGTGGTTTCATTTCATTGTCACTTAACAGTGCCCCATCCCACAGTGGGGAAAACTGAGTCTCAAAGGGAGGAGATGTAGTGAGCACTTGGTCCCAACTACTTACTGACTTGACTCTGTAAAGAAAACAAACAGGGTGAGAAAAAACATTGNTTTTCCATTAATCCTGAGACAGTAGGTGTGATTTAAAACAAAATGACCCCCAAAGGGAGTGGTACTGTTAGGAGGTGTGGCCTTGTTGGAGGAAGGGTGTCACCATGGAGGTGGGCTTTGAGATCTCATATATGCTCAAGCCACACNTAGTGTCCCAGACCACTTCCTGTTGCCTCTGATGTAGTTATAGCCAGCACCATGTCTGCCTGCATGCGGCCATGCTCCAGCCACCATGCTCCCCGCCATGATGATAATGGGCTAAACCTCTGAAACTGTAAGTTACCACCTCAATTAAATGTTTTNCTTTGTAAGAGTAAGAGTTGCCATGGTCNTGGTGTCTCTTCACAGCAATAGAAACCCTAAGACAGCAAGTATTAGAAGAGAAGAACATGGTGTACCAGTGGTGGTTATGTGACCTGACTGTTGTGTAAGATGCCTTGTGCCAGGCAGGTGTCCTTAAGGGCTATTCCCCCACCCTAAGTCCTCACATCCAGCATTCTCTCAGACGACTTTAGTTCTCTGAAAGCTCATCACAGACATCTTGTAATGATGTTATTCCAGGGAGCAGGACCAGGATGGTGCTTAAAGCAGGGCACCTAGATGATGGGACTTTGCCTCCTTCCCCCTCAAAGCTCCAGCTGATGTTTCCAAAGGCAGATGGCCAGCCCCAGATGGGGTCTGCTGAATTGGAACTGGGGAAGCCTTTCGTGTCATGAAGCCAAGTTTGTTACCAGTGGACAGNGTCTGGGCCAGGTGTTTCCAGGTTCTTGGCCTCTTATCTAACTGAAAATCAGGGCTCACACAGATTTGCAAAAAATAGCAAGATAACTTATCTGGGACATGGCCATGGTGCAGTTTAAAGAAGAATAACACTGTCAACACTGACAGTGGGCCACATGAGTGTGAAGGGACACTCGGGGGCCCCAGTTATTTTTTGAGGCTTCCTCTTATGGGGTTCAAGCAAAGGAGGAGTAGTTACTAAGGGGTGTGGTTTGGGTGGTTTTGTTTTGATTGATAGATTAAGTCATATAATCATTTTTCTACTGTGCATGTCTCATCTCATAATNCATCTGATTTTAATGATATATGTGTACCCAATTATANGTTGCCATAAGATAGTAAATAGATGGTTCTTCCTAAAAGATTACTTAGACAATTTTGCTTTCTACAGTCAAAATCAGTTCAGGCCAGATTAACTCTTCTGTTCTTCCTACCTACCTGGGTACATTAGGANTATACTTGTATAGAAACTCTAAGTTTGATAACTGGGCATGGCAAAGAAACTTATACCATTGTTTAGAGAGGGGGGTACATGTAGTCTGTGTCATGCAGCTGGAAATCTGAGGAGGTTCTGAGGTTTTAGGGCATTGTTCAGAGAGGGGTTGTGTGCATAGTACATGAAGGTGAAAGAGCTAGGCTGCCAACTGCATTACTACAAGAGAGGTGTGCATAAACCAAAACCAAATAGAGTCCAGACCACTAAATTATTCCATGCTTTTGTAGGTGACAGACTAGCATCCAATCCGGGGTAAGGCTCACACAGTAGACTAAAGCTAGGTCCACACCAAAGGGTTCTCCCATTATCCCAGGCAATCTGGGTCTGAAATGCCCTTTCTTCCTGGAGTCTGGGGTCAGAGTGGGGCTTTGGAAATTAGGTAAGCACAGGGCATCTTTTCCCTTTTGGCTCTTGGCTAATGAAGACCATCTAGACTTTCCCAGTAGGTATAGTGCAGGGCCCACAGACACTTCTGTGAGGCGGACTACCATATCCAGAACTTAGAACTCTTCCTTTCAGCATACTGGGAAGACTCTTGCCCCCATGAACCTGAGTCACAGTGTCTGCAACAACAGTGTAAAATTGAATTCACAGGAAGGCAGCCCTGCTGTTGCTGACAGGCCATTTGACCTTGGGCAAGACTTAAGCCTCAGTTTCCCATCTGGAAATATACCTACCTGAAATAAGATCATGGAGGTGAAAATTCTAATGACAGGAGTTTTGAAGACAAGTTGAGCAGAATATCCATCCTTAGCCTGAAGTTAGCGGTTAGCCATGAAGGAATGTCCAAGCTCACTGTGGAAGTAGACAGCTCCTTTAAAAGCATGAACCTGATACCAGAAGCTGCAGCCTGGGAAAGCCCCAGATGTTATACCTGGTTTAGAAAGGGGCAGGAGGTGGAGCAGGAAGATGACTAGTCAAAGGCAAGGTTGCAGGCTAGGGGTTGGATTTGGCTGATTTCAGACTAGTTGTCTGAGGAGTACCAGGGGCCGGCAAACTACTCCAGGATCTCACCTTGAAATAACCAAAATAGTTCTGCTTTACTGATATTATGTAGTGAGACTCTGAAAAAAGAAAGAAGAGAGAAATCTCTCAGCTCAGTGAAAATCCACATTGGGCNCCTTGAAGTGATGTAAAGTAGTCTTTTAGAACATAATGATACGTCTTTTTCATATGTGGCTTGGTGTTGTAATATCATGACTATTAAGATCTGACTGTCCTAGAGTTGATAACAAATGTTTTCCCAGATTTTCCAATCACCCCATTCCCACNCCCCAATGCAATGTCCTTATTCAATGCCTAGTGGCTCACTGGCTGCAACATGCTTGGAGCCAGGGGAAAGAGCCCTACCAAAGGATTGTTTAGCCACACATTTTGTGAATGACACCATTCAGGCCTGTGAATGGGCATAGTCTATTTTCTTACTGAGAAGCTGGGAGAAATCTTAAATCTCAGAGCTTCTTGAAGTCAGCCCCAGTTTTGCTTCCCACAACCCTCCCTCCTTTTTTCTAGAAATTATTAAAGAGATAGATTACTGAACTGTCTGTGGGGCTCTTAGCTGTTGGTGTGCCTTCTGGGCTTGGTGGGACTGAGGTCACACTCTCACCCAGGCTTTGTTCCCAGCTTCTGCCCCATCCCATCTGCCCTGCCCCCTTAGTGGCCACACTGTAAAAGTTGGCCCTTTGTGCTTGTCCACCCATGTCACTAGATGAAGCAGGGTCTTTGTAACATTCTCCAAGCCAACAATATGCATGTCACTTGCCACACTTTGCTCTTGCTGTGCTTTTCCCACCTCTGACCCCTTCTCCTTCCTTACTTGCCTGGCGCATTCAGAATCCTTTAATTCCTCACTCTCCCCAAAGTGCCCCATGGTGCTGTAGTTTTTGCTTCTATCTTGACAGCACAGCTCATTGGATTTGGTCAGGTGTGGAAATTTAAAATTAGTCCTTTTTATCCGTAGACTCTCAAAATCCAGCATGATTCGGTGATTTACCAGCAGTGGTGGCGCATACCTTTAATCTCAGCACTTGGGAGGCTAGGACAGGCGGATCTCCGAGTTCAAGGCCATCGAGGTCTACACAGAGAAACGCTGTTTCGAAAAACAAACAGATGAAATCCAGCATGATATCTGGTGTAGAAGCTCTCAGTACAGCCTGACCAGGCTTGAGGAACAAGCCAGGACCAGGGGATGTGGCAGATCTGGAGTTCATTTACTAACCCCTAGTCCTTAACTCAGCTTCAGGTGCTTTAAACCATGTTTGGGGAACAATGTGGCTGGGCTGTGTCCCAGGAGAACTCTGCTATCTCATGGTNTCCTACCAGCTCCCTTGGCCCCATACGTTTACTGTCCCTCTCCTGAAGTGTGAGGACAGACCTAACAAATTAGCCTTCACTTCACTTTCCAGAAGAAGGCTGAACATCCATCTGGCCTGACTGCCAGTGCTTCTTAAGTTGTTGATCTGCGTAGCCCTCCACAATGCACCCTGCCTTAATTTACTTTATGCCTTGGCCCAGTGCTCTCCTGCTGGTGACCTGTCTTTTGCATTGCTCTGTCTCTGAAACTATCCCAGATGCTCAGAGAACCTTGGATCCTTTCCCTAGCTGTGAACACACTGCTGCCATTCCATTGGCCAGAACTCTTGGTTGACTTGGTTAGGCTATGAGCTCCTTTGGAGCAAGCACCTTGCCTTCCATGTCTGTATTTGTTTGCATCCTAAAGAGATTGACATGTGTTTGTGGTTTATGCATGAGTGAGTGAATGAGTGAGTTGAGTGAGTGAGCAAACAAGTTCACCAGGTGTTCCTCTGTCATTGTGTGCACCTTGCATACATACTCCATATTCCCTGCCTCAATATTCCTCTTCTGAAGACCACGATGAAGCTCCTGAATCATCAGCGCCATTTGCCACCTGTGAAACTGGGCTCAAGGTGAGGGGTGCTATCTGTGATTGAGGGACATGGTCAATGGAATTGTCTCACACAGAAATCGCACCCGTCACCTTGGCCTGCTGAGCACCACCCCAAACCAAGAAGCATACCATCCCACCATCGGCCTTGGTAAAGGACCTGTGACTGTGGCCATGAGGTGTGTGTGCTGCAAAAGGAGCTTTGGATGCAGACCTGGACAGTGTGCGGGGCTCTGTGACCACCGTGGCCTGCAGAGTAACAGTCTGTGGAGATAAGAAAGTAGTTCGATCCAGCATGACTAAGTAGCTGGTGTTGGTTCAAACTTTAGGAGTCTGACCTTGAGTGATTTAGTTTAGGCACAATTTGATGTAAAATTTCCTGATGATAATTAACTCAATCCCATATACACAATAAAGTTTAAGGTGTGACTACATCAAAATTCTTTGTAAGGTACATGTGACACCTTCCATAAAGATGGGTTCTATAGATTGACTACGTGTGACGCCTTCCATAATGCTAGGTTCTACAGATTGACAAGCTCATGAAAAAAGGTCTGGGGAGGATCTGGTGTGGTCTCTGTCACACAGATATCAATAAGGTTATCAGGCTGTTAACCACATCTGCTCCCAGACTTCTGGTTGGATAACAAGTTATGCATCCCTCCCTTTGAAAAAACAGCCCTGTGAGTTTAGCATTCCTGTTTTCCCTAGTGCTGATCTGTGAGCACAAAAACTTCCGTAGGAGAGATCTGTTCTCCAGCCCTTGTGAAGTCACTTACATCTTCCAAGACTGTTTCTCCATCTGTGAAATGGGTTGTCATACCTATCTCACAGGGTGTGTGAGGGCAGCATGAGACATTGTACAAGTTCTTTGTCACCTGAAAATCACTGCAAAAGCTTGAAATCCCTCTCCTTACAAAGCAGGGGTTCCCATCAGCAACCACTCAAGTGACAGTGCTGATAGTGCACTGGAGCACACAGGATGATGGGACATGGTTTCTGTGGGAAGCGGGTTGGTGGCTTGGGAGTTTACAGCAAGATCTGAGGAAAGGCTGTGCCTGGACTTTAGGGTATCCTTCATGGGAACCTTTGATCTCTGAGCATCTCACAGTCCTCCTGCTGTGGCCTTGTCCTTTAAAGTGCTGCTGGCTCATCTGCAGTTTACATCCCAAAAGAGAAAGGCTGTCTCCTTCTCCAGCACCAAGGTCACTTCCTTAACACTGATGGCAGCATGCCTTTGGGGCTTCACGCTCCTGAAACACCACATACTCAATGAGAATTTGTGAGACAGTGAGCCAGAGCATACCCACCTGATGCATTCCTCTTCTTCTGGGACTCAGAGAGCACCCAGGTAAGATGAGATACCTATAGTCAACACGAGCAATTGGCAGGAAGGATGTAGACTGGAGGCAGGAGACCCTGCTGTGCCCTAGCTGCCTGTATCTGCTCCACACACTGTTATCCTTAGCAACTGTGGGCCTAAAGCAATCCATTCCCCATACCCCCATGCCAAGTCTTAGTTTCCTTATCTTTAAAGAAGACTCAAGGGCTGGTGAGATGGCTTAGTTGATAAAGGTGCTTGCTGCCAAGCTTTACAACAGAGTTCAGGACCCACAATGGTGGAATGAAAGAACCAACTCCTGAAAGTTGTGCTCTGACTTCCATACATGCATACATATAAATAAATAAATAATAGGTAGGTAGATTAGATTAGATTAGATTAGATAGATAGATAGATAGGTAGGTAGGTAGATAGGTAGGTAGATAGGTAGGTAAATAGATTAGATAGATAGATAGATAGATAGATAGATAGATAGATAGATAGATAGATAGAGATAGATAGATAGATAGATAGATAGATAGATAGATAGATAGATAGATAGATAGATAGATAGATGATATAAAGTAGACACCATTGCCTTTTTGAGGCTCAAGTTATGGTAAGGGAGACAGGAGTGTGGCTTATAAGGCATGAAGCACTGTACATATTCAGTCTCTGTTGCTCTTGGAGCCCTGGTCCCTTTGGATCTCACATTGCTGGTGTGACAGTCCTGGGACTGTCATAAGCTCTTTACAGAAAGGAAAAACCCTTCCTTTCCACACTGTCATTATATGGTCCTAGCCTCCCTGCATCTTCATAGTATCTCCTAGATCCTATAAAGAGATGTTAGAAACTATTGCCTCTCCTTTAAGAATGAGGAAGCAAAGGTTCATAGCATTCCATAATTTGCTGAATGCTACACTAGTGAGAGAGACTTCAGTTTTCAGTCCAGGTCTCTGCCTGTCATACTGCCTTCCAAAGAGACTCTGCTTGCCTGGTAGCTAGCACACTGTCTAATGATAACCCACCTTCATCAGGGGCAAATTATGAATACTTCACTTGGCCCATCTTTGTGGGCAGAGATGCTAGAGTAAGTGGAGAATTCATTTATGTCCACTTTCTATTTCTCTCAACATGTATAATCTCTTTCCTACAGAATAACTCCAAACCTGATGTGGTAATACACACCTGTGATCCTAGCACTTGGGAGGCCAAGCAGGAGGATTGCTTCAAGTTTAACACCAGCTTGGACTACATAATGAATCTTTGTCTCAAACAAAAAACATAGTGATAATAATTTCACAAGTAGCTTTTTGCCAATTTCAACTCTTGTATGAGAAGAGCCAACTCTCTCTAGTTGTAAACTAGAGAGTAGTAAATAGCCAATACAACTCTAGTAGTAAATAGCCATCCCCAGGGCTTGGAAAGCCAAGTCCTGAAGTTGAGATGCAGCCTTCGCTTTATAGAGTAGATAGGATATGTGATTATGAGGCCCTGTGCCCACCTGCTTGTCTGCTGCCTGCATTCATCATCCATCTTTCCATTCATTTTAAACAAGTGGGTTTTTATAACACCCACCCAGTCAATTTGACTCCTCCTACAGGTAGCCCACTTGAGTCTCTTTTCCACACAGCAAGCAGATCTTTCCAGTTCTAGGTACAACATGATCACTTGTTCAATCAGAGCTCTCAGGGCCATCAGTCTTAACTCAGAGTGAAGTCCAAGCCGTTACAGGGTTTTCATGCTCTAGTCCTGGCTGCCTTTCTGAATTGCCTCTCCTTATTCCACCTTGTGTTTATCTAGATGTACTGGTCTCCTACTATTCCCCAGAAATGCAAGGGCTTGATTCAGGGTCTAGAGCCCCTTTCTGGCCTTCCCGGTACTTGGTGCACAGGCATAAATGCAGGAAAACACTCATATGCATAAAATAAAAGCAAAACTTTGAAAAAAATCCATATTTTTACTGAATGTGGTAAGTGCACACCTGCAGTGCGCTTAACTTAGGAGCTTGGGACTCATGAGGTCAGAGTAAGGAGATCATGAATTCAAGACCAACCCCAGCTACATGGCAAGACTTAGTCTTTAAAAATAGTTGTATGTACTTGGCATATCTGCATGCTGCTCCAGGGAAGCACAGAGGGAACAGGTATCACAGGTATGAACTCCAGGGAGTTCATACATTAGAGAAGGGAGGAGTTCCATGGGCTTAGCTGCCTAATCCAAGTAGGGTTACTGGTGAGAAGAGGTAGTGAGAAGCTGGGTCAGGAATTTAAGAGACCTCAGATCCCAGACTGGGTATTTTCCATGAGAAGCACTGTGGAGTCTTTTTAGTTCCCTGTCCAGGAGATGCTGAGGAAGGACTATACCTTCTGATCTTCAGCCTTTGAACACAGGCTTAAGGAGGCAAGCCTGAGAAGAGGCCAGTGGGAGGCTGATGGGAAGTCCTCCAAGTGATAGCACAGGAGGCTTAGAGATATGTAGCACGAATCCTAATTGATCTTAATTAAAAACTCAGAGCCAGATATTGGCGTAAATGCTAAAAGATCAGTAAAGGAGCCAGCCACTAGAGAGACTTCTTATCTCTACTGAATCCTCAGCCTGAAAGGGCCAAGCTCCTTCTCCACCCTGCCTTATCACTTCCTTTCTCTGCCCAGCCATATCACTTCCTGTCTCCTCCTCCCAAGTGCTGGGATTAAAGGTGTGTGCCACCACTGCCTGGCCTCTAGTGGCTAGCTCTGCACTCTGATCTTCAGGCAAGATTTATTTGTTAAAGCACAAACAAAATATCACCACAGATATAGACAAACCAGAGAATACGCCATGTCAGGAGAAATGGCAGAGACCCAAAGCAGGAGAAACCACAGTCCATGTGGGAAATAGACATCTCTTGTAAACACTGCTAACTTCAGTATCCCATATAGAATGTGGGTACCCTGTGTGTTATGCCAGACCCTATTCTGGGGTGCTGGGGTACAGGGAAAGTTGACTGACCAGCATTCCACACTATTGATAGCAAGNATTGACATAGGCCACCTAGAGAAGCTCACAGTAAAGGAGGAGAGAAAAGGAAGCAACTGCCTTAGCCTCCTAAGTGGTAAGGAAGGTGATGAAGTATAGAGAGCTGCCATTGTGTTACTTCTCCCCAGGGGTCATAGGGCAACATATGTTNAGCCCAGATAGAGGGTACCAACTGCCTCCATCCATGTCCAGCATAGACCAGTGTGTTTACTGGGGGATTCAGGAACAGCTGCCATCTCCAAAAAGTGCCACTCACCCACCCAACCTTGACACCCCTGCTCTAGTTTCATTTTTGATGCTATTATAAAATATCCTGGCCAGAAACAACCCAGGAGAGAAAGGAGTTTGTTTGGCTTACAGAGTTTACATACCATCCCTTCAGGGACATCAAAGCAGGAACTCAAGCAGCTAGTCACAGCCACATTCAAGAGTGCAGAGCAAATAAATGCATCCTTGCTTGCTCTCAACTAGCTTTCTCTTCTCTGGACCCCTGCGAGACTTTTCCCAGGTGGTTCTAGGTTGTGTCAAGTTGACAGTTAAAACCACCCACGCACAGTCCCCCCAGGAGCAGAAACAGCTAGAGTAGAAGGATGTCTGGCATCTCAGGGTCTGGTGATACCTCCCATTACTATTCCCACGGACCTGGCTGTCACTGGTTTGCCTGTCTCGTGCCATAGCTGACAGCAAGGTGTCTGTAGCCATCATAGCAGCTCTGCTCTGGAAGCTAGTGCTCATGGCATACCCCGAAGAAACAACAACGGCTGCAGTGCCAGGCTTTGTGAACCAGGGCACAGCAGGAACACTAGCCTGACACACAGAAGACACCGCACTGTACCCACAAGCATGGCAGCACTGAGGCATGGCTGAGTGTGCAGTGGCACATCCAGAGACAGTAAGGGTGGCAGTGTAGTATGAGAGGTGAATGTTTGCTGCCAGGTTTAGTCACTCCTGTACACATCTTGTAGCTGGGAAGACTAGAAAACACTCAGGAATGACAGGAGCATGTTAGGAGAAAAGGCAGATATATTGGTGACAGAAAGGTGACAAAGGAGCAAGAGGCCTAAGGAGGACCAGGCAAGAGCCAGTGGCAAAGCTGCACAGTCCCCAGGAATTCACCTATCTGCTCACCTGTCTTCTCTCCCTACACACATATGCTGCTTCCACCAGGGTAAGAGGAGAGCTGGGATGGGAAGTCCCTTCAGACAGGCATCTGGTATCCTTGAAGCCTATGAGCAGAGCCGCTACAAGGGGTCTGCACAGTCCCTCAGGGCCCATGGAGCATGCTGGAATCAGGTATCCAGGAGGGTTCTGATAGGTTAGCTGGTAAGCTTCATTAAATATTGACAAGGTGAAGCCCACTTGCCCGCAGGACAGCATATCGGTTACCACTGCACCAGCCAGACGGCTGAGGAAGAGGAGGTAAGTGGCCAGGATGCGAAAGGCACCTCTCAGACTGTGCCGAGGAGCCCTGCCCGTAATGGTCAGCAGGGAGTGGACCTTTCACTGCTTCTGCTTCTGCCACTGTGACTGCACCGTGCTTTGCAGAGTGACCTGTAGGTGATGGAGCTCCTCCCTCTCCTTCCTGCTCCTCCCGGGATTCTTCTCTATTCCTAACTGCTGGGGCTGGGGTAGGGGGGCTGAGTGCTGCATCTTAGGGAGAGCATCTCTCACTGCATCCAGGGTCCTTGCAGAAGCTGAAGGATAAACTGGCATCAAGAGGCCTGGGCTCCTGCTCCAGCTGCATAGAGGTCTGATCACCCCGGCAAGATATCTATCCTTCCCAAGTTGAGATTCAGTTTCCCTACCTATAAAGGAAAACTAATATATCCTACTGGAAAATTAGGCAGTTTAATCCCCCAAAATGATATGAAAATGGTTTGTAAGCCATAAAGATATGAGATGGTTACTGTAATTTATTCTGTTTGAGGTTCATTTTAAGATTAATTTTGTGTCCTTTAATGAGTTTTTAGGGAAAAGGTGAAAAAATTGTTCCTAGAAAAACTGCTTCTGGCTGTTTTTTGGCTCTGATGTGGATATAACCTTGGGCAAGCCACTGCCCTATCCCTGGGTTCTCAAGACCCCTCCATACAAAGAGAAGGTGGGAGGACCATAGAAGGGGTACTCACTGGCACCAAGTCTCTAGCTGTTACCTGTCAAAATTAGAAGAGGTCCTCTCCTCTGCCATGTTATTTCTGAAGCCCAATGGCAAGGGCTGGTCAATTTTTTTCCCTACGTGGCCTGGGCTTCTCCCTTCTTGGAAGCAGTCTCCCTGTTTGTAAGAAAGGCCCTCCCAGCCGGGCGGTGGTAGTGCACGCCTTTAATCCCAGCACTCGGGAGGCAGAAGCAGGCAGATCTCTGTGAGTTCGAGGCCAGCCTGGGCTACCAAGTGAGTTCCAGGAAAGGCGCAAAGCTACGCAGAGAAACCCTGTCTCGAAAAAAAAAAAAAAAAAAAAAGGCAGGCCCTCCCATGCAACAGAGCTTTCACAGCCTGACCTCTTGGACCAGGTGCTATCTGCTGGTTACAAGGAGGTGAGTTATAACTATCCAGCCCAGGGCCAAGGCTCAGGGATGAGGGACTGTTGTTGGAGTATCAGGGGTGGCAGATCAGCCAACAAAGATATTATCTGAGCACAACAGCCACTAGCTGTCAGCCATCATGAGTCTAAATTGCTGTGCCAGACTGGAAAATTCATACAGCATTCCTTTAAGCAAGCAGCTAAACCAGCATTAAAATATGGAGGTGGGCAGGCATGGTGACACACGCCTTTAATCCCAGCATCAGGAGGCAGAGGCAGGCGGATCTCTGTGAGTTCCAGACCAGCCTGGTCTACAGAGCAAATTCCAAGCCAGCTAGAGCTACATAGTGAGATGCTGTCTCAAAAAAACAAAAATGTAGAAGGTGGTAGTGGTGAAGCATTTGTCCACTGGTGAGCTTGACACAGGAGCTGCCTTTACCTTATAAGTACAGGTGTGGAGGTGTTTGTGGAGCTAAGACTGAGCATAATATGCTAAAAGGGCTAGCTAGAGTCCTGGGCTGGGGAACATTTGTCCTGGGAGCTTGCTCCAGTCTTCCTACCCATTTCTGTGTAGCTTGGACCAGGTAACTCTATAGTGGCCAGATCCTGGGTCTCAGACTCCATTCTTATGTGGACACTTGCCTGCATAGCAGTAGGAACAACACCTATACAGAAGGAAGGGCCTTCCTTCTCCAGCCAAAAGGGAAAGAGGAAAAGCAAGCAGCTAGAGAGATGGTAGCAAGGAAGCGGAGAGCGACTCAAGAGGGCTTGGGAGACTGCCCAGCTCAAACCAGGTGGCTGTCGTTTGCTGGCCAGAAATTATATCAGGCGTTACTGAGCGGGTGTAGGTCCTTTGTCTCTGGCACTCCCGGGATCTCAGGTTCCATCTTTTCAAAAGGCCAGGAGATGCCTTTCCTATAGAGAGAGGGTAGCTGGAAACTTAGCCTGTGCTCTGTCCCAGAGGAGCTGGGGCTGCTGTCCTAAGTCTCATGGGTGAATAGGGAGGGAGCAGGAGACCTTCATTAGGAGCAGCTGACAGCCTTGCCTCATCTACCTCAGAATGTAAAGTTACACAAGACAGCCAGGCAAAAGACTGGAGGGACTACTTGTAGCCACTTACTTACCTGTCCCAAAGGTGGTACCTGCTACTCATGCATAATTTGAAAATTCAAAATAAGGGGAAATCCCGCTATCCCAAGATACCCAGTGTTAATATTTGGTATGTTTCCTTGTTTGTCCTTTTGAATTGTAGAGGTTTGGAGGCTGGAACAGATTTGCTGCTCAGTGGCAGAGCACTTTGCCTAGCATGCACAAGGGCCCAGATTTCATCCCTAGGACCAAAGACAGGATGAGGGGGTTGGAGATAAATTATCCTTATTTCCATCTTTGCATGTGTAGGAAACTGAGGCCCAACGAAGTAAAGAACTCCCCACAGCACTTACTTAGTGGCAAACGCAGCAAAGTTTAATCCCAGCACCCAGGAGGCTACAAGTTCAAGACCAGCCTGAGCTACATAGTGAGACCCTGTCTCAAAATGCCAAAAATAAATACAGTGAAATAAAATCACCCTGAAGGAGATTTCTGTAAATGTAAGCATGCTAAAAGAGCACAGCCAGGAATGGGAAGGAGCTGAAAGGTGAGACTAGTGGGAGGACTGGAGGAGAGCAGAGCATGGTTCTCCCCAGACCATGAAGGATCCCTACAAGACCACCCCTCTAATCCCATCAGACTTCTGGGGACAGCTCTGGCTGGACAGTTTTCAGACATGAAGAGGATTTTCTGCACAGGACCCAGTTGATACCCAGTGTATTCTAACCCTCTCCTCCTTTACCCCAGCCACTATAGGTGACCCAGAATACCTCACCTGCTCTATTCTCTTAAAGCTTATTGGGTACAGGCTCTGGCTTAGCCACTCTTGCCTGCTCTGAGAGTCTTTGAACTATAGACTTCTGCTGTTTTCTAAGAATTTTTGTCACTAGTGCTCTTCAGCCATTGCTTGGAGATCTTCAGAGAGTTTGTCAGCCATCTTGATTCATCAAGTATTCACTGCATGATGACTGGGTGCAGAGAACTGTGTGAGTGTCAACAGCGGACTGTCAGTGGTTAGACTGTTCTGTGCCTGTGCTCTTCCTGTCTTCTGAACCTGACGAACACTCATAACATGCCCTAGTCAGCACAAAAGCTCAGCACAAAAGGCCAAATACAGAGCACTTTGTGCACCTGGGCAGTCATGACCTGACTTGTCAATGTCTCAGCATCTTGGCCAGGTGTGAGGGTAATGGGGGCAGAGGGGAGCTGTCTACATCTGATTCTTTCTCTCTGGACCTGAACCCCAATTATTCTTTCCTCTGCTCTCTCCTTACCCCTTCCCCTACACAAGGGCAGCATTCCTGAAGATGGTGGTACCCTTTTCAGAACCCTTAGTAAATCCTTATAGCAAAGATAGGTATTGTGGTAGTNCTCTGTAAAGGAACAGTACACTGCCTAGGGAGATAACTCAGTAAAGTGCTTGAGGACCTGAGTGTGAGCCCCAGAACCCACATACAAAAGGAGTGATGATATGTACTTATAATCCTGGACTGGGAAGGCAGAGANAGGCAGATCCCTGGGGTTCACTGGCCAGCTAACTTAGCTGAATGGGTGTATTCTAGGCCAGTGAGAGTTGAATGGCACCTAAGAAATGACACCCTGAGGTTGTCCTCTGACCTACACGTGCACATGTACACATACCCTTAGACACGTGTACAAATGCATGTGTGTACACATACACAAGGGGGTGCAGTATAAATAAGGAGTGTGTTTCTACGTCAGAACTGTTTTCTCTTTCGTAGTATGCCAGCCCCTGAAACTGAAAGGAGTTTTGGAAAAGAGTTTATTCACGAGGTGGTCAAGTGTAGAGATGGGAGAGTAGGTCTCAGATCAGCCTCCCCAGGAATAGGATTTGAAGATACTCATGGGCAAAACAGGGTGTTTTGAGGTATGGGAAAGGTGGTGGGAGTAGACTAATCCATGCTCTACATGTGCACAATCATCTTCACAAACCACCCTGGANTCATTTCAAGAAATCACAGCACGGTTAGGGGTGGTGACATAGGCCTGTGATCCCAAAATTCAAGAAGCCAAGGCAGGAGAACTGTGAAGGAAAAGCCAGCCTATGCTACATAAAAAGACAAAGAAAGAAAGAAAAAAGGTATGGGTGCATGCCTATAACCCCAGCTTAGGAGATAGAGGCAGGAGGATCAGGAAGGAGTTCAAGGTCATCCTGCCTAAAAAATGGGATGGATTGGGGTATGAGGACATTAGCATGATCTCAGAATGGAGTTTGGNGCCTTCTGTTGATACAGGATCACCAAAGGGTCAGTGGTTTCAAATACTTGAAAAAAAAAAATTCAGACGACCATTATGACCCACACATCAGCAAAACTAGTAAGAGACTAATAATACATTGCTCGAGTGTATTTCCTCCCCAAATAGTGATTTTTTTTTAAAAGTCNGCTGAAAGCATGGCAAGTTACATGGTTTTTCCAGATTTACCTCAGTTTAAAGAATAAGATTACTCAGTAGTTTTTGTTGTTATTTGTTTTGTTTTATTTTTCAAGACAGGGTCTCACTATGTCTGTCCCTGACTGTCCTGAAACTCACTCTGTAGACCAGGCTGGCCTCGAACTCAGAGATCTGCCTGCCTCTGCCTCCTGAGTGCTAGGATTAAAGGCGTGCACCACCATGCCCGGCAAGCTTACTTAGTCTTGAAGCCTGTGAAGGGTGGAGGAGGTTACTCTTACTGACTTGTCACCTGCAGTGGGTTCTGGGTGTGTTTCTTCCCTGCCCGGTGCTGACTGCTCTCATAGATGGGATTCAGTCTCCTGTCTTCCAGCTACACTCTGCAGAGTCTTTCTGCTCCATCCTCTTCAGCCAGCTTCCTCTCCCTTCCTGTCATTCTACTTACATCTATGAGCCCAGAGATGGAGACTGGCCCCTCTTCACTCTCTCGTCTTGTTTATTTCCTGTTGTGGTTCCCACTTTGTGACCTTCAAGGATAAAGGACATCCTTTGATTTCCCACATGTTTGGGAAGAATGAGTGGGTGGTGGCACTAGGAAGCAGACCTCCCCAGCATCGAAAAGTCACTCCTTCCCAAGAGCCATCATAGTCCGGTGGGCTTGAAGCAGACAATTTGTGTTCTGGTTTCAGCTGAGGCTCAGCCTCTATCCCATAACAGCTCTTGGTGTTCTGAGAGGAGGACCCAGTCCTGCCTCTAGAGCTCTTCCATCTCTTGTCTGGCTTGCTGCCAGGATTAAGGCCCCCTGCAGGGGCTGGACTCACAGGTGCTAGTCATGCCCTGTGAGGGGTTACATTGTATGTTACCACTCCTAGCTTTTACNTGGGTGCTGGGGATCAGGTACTCAAGCTTGTGCAGCAAGCACTTCACACCCCCCATGCAGCCACCTTTGAGTCCAACCCCAGGTGTTGTTGGGGGTTTTTGTTTTTTTGGGAGCCTGCCACCCAGCTCCCAAATAAATCACACAGAGAGGCTTATTCTTAATTATGAATGCTCGGCCTTAGCTTAGCTTGTTTCTTGCCAGCTTTTCTTAACTTTAAATTATCCCATCTACCTTTTGCCTCTGGGCTTTTCCCATTCTCGTACTTCTGTAAATCTTACTCTTACTCTGGCTTGCTGTGTAGCTAGGGTGGCTGGCCCCTGGGTCTTCCTCCTTCTCCTTCTCTGGCTACTTCTTCTTCTCTTCCCAGGTTTCTCCTTCTATATATTCTCTCTGCCTGCCAGCCCTGCCTATCCTTTCTCCTGCCTTACTATTGGCCGTTCAGTTCTTTATTAGACCATCAGGTGTTTTAGGCAGGCACAGTAACACAGCTTCACAGAGTTAAACGAATGCAACATAAAAGTAACACACCTTAAAATAACATTCTACAACACCCAGGGGATCCAGTGCCCTCTCTGGCCACCATGAGCACCTACACTTATTCGGCAGACACAGAGACACATACACATAAATAAAAATAAAATCTTTTTTTAAATACCCTTAAGTACTGAGCTGTAGGAGGTAGATCAGGGCAACAGGGGGCCTCCTTTTCCTTGGCCTACATCCTACAGGGTCACAGCTCAGCTCAGGAGGCAGGATGTGATACAATGAGTCTGCTATCTGGGCTTATGGTTACAGCCATCAGCCAAGTTATCTGAAGTTGTCAGCATAGGACAGATGAGTGTTGTCTTAGTGGTGACCAGAGCTTTCCTGTTGATATCTACTCCCACTTGAGAAGACTGCTTTGCTGAAGAGGCCCTTGTAAGTGGGCTGTTGTCCAGGGTTTCCCAAGGGACCAGCCCTTCTATCTGACCCTGCCATGGGACAGNTGGACCAATGGGTAGGGAAGAGGGCATCCAGGGGTATCTTCTTTCAGCTGACTCTAAAGTGTATCTTCAGGACAGAGCTCTGGGCCTGCAGGGGACTGTGGCTCCTGATGGCTGTCCCCTGCTCTCTGTAGTAGCAGGTGAGCTGAGGGTTTTGGGAGTCTAGGCCAGCATGCAGATTGAGGAATTCAAGTGTATGACAGCAGAACACTCTGAGCATGGCTGCTATCAGATGTCTTGACAGGACAGCAGCTGCAGTAGACCTTGTAGCAGCCTCTGTGGGCCAGGCATCCAGGGTCTTGTCCCTGAGGTAGGGACAAGGCCACAGACAATGAGCAACACAAGNTTGCCAGAATAGGAACTCAGCATGCAGAAGGAGAAAGGACAAAGTCTAAACTCGGAGGTGAGCTCAGTTGTTCAAGCTAGAACCTGAGGCCAGTGGATTACTTGTCTGCTGTTGTGAGAAAAGACCATAACCAAAAGCAGCTTACTTATTTTGGCTCACAGTCCCAGAGGAATAGTGTGCATCATGGTGGGGAGGAGTGGTGGCAGGAACAGGAAGAAGAGAGCACAAACTGAAAGTAGCACAAGGCTGTGAACTCCCAAAGCCTGCCCCCAGTGACANACTTCTTCCAGCAAAGGCATACCTCCTAAATCTCCCCAAACAGCACCACTAACTGGTGACTGGGTGTTCAAATAGCCAGGGCTGTGGAGAACCATTTTCATTTAAACCACCACTGCCTTGGCCAGGCTAACAACAGAGTCCCAGAATGTAGGGCTGAGGTGTTGTGAAACCTGCAGTCACCAGAATGAGTGAGGCAGGGGTCAAGGAACCCTTTGTACTGTGCAGACACAAGGTGAAACCTGAGAGCAGTATCTAGGGACAGGGCAGCTTGTGGCTCTTCAGGTGGCATGTGAGTCCATCATCTCATTCTTCAAGCCAGTCTCAGTCTGACATCATGGTGAGACTGAACTTGAGAAAGAATGTGACCTTTAGCAAGGATTTTGTCTTGCTTTTCGTCTTGCATAACCTTTGATCAAGTCGTCTAAACTTCCTGGGCCTGGTTTCCTTAGTGATTCCAAGTCCTCATGGATACCTCCTAGCTGTGTGAGAATTACAATTGAAATATAGATTAAGTNAAGAAAGTGCCTGGGCATTACTCTGATTATGTCCCCATTGTACAGTAACACTTTCTGCACATGAGAGGATTAGGACAAAGACCCTGAGCTTCAGGGAGCAGGAGGCTGAAGAGTCTCCCTGCTATCTGAGGTTGTAAACTTGCACTCACTTCACCCAAAGGTGGAAACAAAGCTGCTTGCACATCCCCGCTGCCAGCCACTGATCGTGCACTTCCCAAGGGACAGCTGGCCCTCAGAAAACAATCAGCTCTTTCTTGGGTTGGAGNAGCAGCCTGGATTTCTCTTTAAATGTGGCACAAAGCATGCTGAGGTGGGCTCCCAGCACCAGCCCCCTATGAACATGAGGCTCAGCAGTGGGATCCTACCCTTTTGGGTCCAAAGTGGGACTGGTCAAAGTGTTTTATGGTAGCCCAAAACAAAGGGAACAGTGGCAGGACCTCACTGTGCTACTCAAAGCTCCAGACTCCCAGTGTGAGCAGCAGGTACAAGGAGGGGCTACCCAACACGTGTAGTTCCTAGGTTCAGTCTGGCCCTGCCACTCACCAGGGGAGGCATTAGTCCTGCACTCAACCCATCAGAGTTGATAATTCTTAACGTGCTGGTGATGGAGCTAAGAAAACAGGCAAGTGAGGAAGCAGAGACAGCAAGTGCTGTGAAAGAAAAGTGGATGGATGTCAACAGTTAGGACTTGGGGTTCCACCTATGCTTCAGAGGGAGGAGCCACAGGAAATGAAGAGAGAAAGGCTGAGTGAGAGATCAGTGTATGCGGGTGTTGCACAGGTGAGAGAGCCCACTTTTAAAGGAAGCCAGGGGCATCTCCTCTGAGGCCAGGAGGGGTGGAGAGCNTGCCATCACAGTTATTTGTTGGGGCCTTTCTTCCCTCTACTCACCACTCCACTCTGGATCTCTTCCCTACAGGCCCCTCCACACAACGTCAAGTGCAGAATGGCCCCTCTCCTGAGGAAATGGACATCCAGAGAAGGTAACCCCATGTCCCACAGCTGCCTGCCTGAAAGCTTCCCAGTAGTGCCAAGAGCATTCTTCGGCTAGCNGAGACATATGCGGCTCAGGCCAGCACTCTCAGGGGGCAACAGGGAACATCTACTGCATGCCAGAGATCTGTGAGCTCAATGCAGATTAAGCATACAGATCCGTACTTCCCTAAACCCCTTCTGAAGCGTGCCTAGTAACCCTGTGGTGCCAGGTGGCCCTCTGATGGAGGACTAGGAGGAGGCATGTGATCTTCTCACCATTTCTCCTGAGGCCACATCTATTGAAGCCATAGGCTCCNAACAGCCAGGTGAGCCAGTCGGCCCACTCACTCCATTAAGTGAATCAAATCAGCCAGAGGGTCACATGAGCTTCTTTGAGATGCTTCCTGCTCAGTGTGTCCCAGCTTGCCAGTCCTCTTCCATCTAGATACTTGAACCCAACACATCCCTCTCCTTCTAGGAGGCAGCTCATGGGTGTGAGGAGATAGCTCAGGCAGTAAAGTGCTTGCAAGAAACGAATTAGAGCCCCAGTGCT
>LZPO01055316.1:79123-89568 GCA_001675575.1 Neotoma lepida
TGTACCTTGCTTTCATATGTTTTTTAAAAAGCAAACAAAACTACAAAGCTATTTATCTTCAAAAAAACAAACCCAAGCTTGTGTTCCTGGGCCTGGCTCAGTGTGTAAANGATCAGCTTCCTGCCTACCCTGGCCTGAGATGCTGCCATGGACCCTATTTTCTTAGGACTCTGTGCCAGGAGAGCATGTTCTCATCCTAGGCAGCAACAAGGGGTGGACTTTGGTCTTATCGTAGAATACCTGGGGCCAACTCCTAGCAATGATTTCCTGGGATCTGACTGGGAGGAGATTCTGGTCTTAACTGAACACCTGTCAGGCTCAGAGCTTGATGTAGCTACCAGCCAGCCGTGTGGACTACAACTGGACCTGAACAACCCAGGCCTCGGTGGCCTCTGGACTATTCAGCACAGGGCAAATCACTCCTCCTCTCTGATTGACACTTGGCTTCTGAGAAAATACAGAGCAATTATGTGCAGGATTTCCCACCTCCCCCACCCCCAAGGCTGGGGGAAGGAGAGATGGGGGCTTCTGTACCCCATCCTCAGTGAGTCACCAGCCCTATCTGCAGGAGGTTGATAACAGCTTCTGTCGATGTCTGTGGGGATCCTGGCCTGAATGCTTCACACATCACCTCCCAAGTCTGAACCAAAACTTCTTAAGGAAGACTTTACCTTCAGCCTTCCGTCTTGCCCAAGCTGCAACTGACTCACCCTTANCTACAAGTGACTCTTAGAATCCTGACCATGGGACTGACCATGGGATCAGCCTTCCTACCAGCCACTAAACTCCTGCTGCGGAGCCCAGAGCTTGGGCAATGGAGCTGGAGAGGCAGAGCCTAGAGAAAGCCTGCACCTGCTTGACCATGACCATCAGAGCAGCCAGTGGGGTGGGGTGGGGGGCTTCCTGGAGGCTGGTCAATGCAGGAAAGACCAGATCTAAGCAGATAAAANAACACACATCCCAAGTCACCAGCACAAACTGGGCAGTTANCAGGAAGCCACAGTCCCTACAGCAGGGGCATGAATGAAGCTCCCTGACAGCTGTCTTGCTATGCCTGGACCAGAGTGTCCCCCTCAACTCCCCACGGCTCCTGCCCTTCCCTCCTTCCCCCCACCAACTCTCTAGGAAATCTGGATGTGTTCTAGGGCCCATGGTTTCTCTGGTTAGAGCTATTTAGGGCTGGGCTGTGGCTCGGCTGGTAGAGTGTTGCTTAGTGTGTGCAAAGCCCTGGGTTGATTCCCCAGCACCCCATAAATGCTGGGTGTGGTGGTGAGTGCCTGCAATTCCAGTACTAGGAAGGCAGAGAACACAGGATTACAAATTTGAGGCCCACTTGTGCATCTGGGAGGGAGGGAGGTCCTTGTCATGTATCCTGGAGTCCCCGATACCTTACTGGCTCTCCTCCCTTAGNGAGCCTGCCTCATCCTCTCTACCAGGCAGAGCAACCACACCATTTTACAGATAGGGGTGGGGACGCAGGCGCGGNTGGGGTGGGTGGGTGGTGGTTACAGGTGCAGTCCACCTAGATTCCGTAGGCACCTGTGGGCAGGTGTGTGTCTCTGCTCACAGGTCCTCTCTACCTAGGGCCTGATGCCTGGAGAACTCAGAAAGAGAAGCTGGGGAACCAGGGGAGGGGCTGAGGGGCCCCCTGCTCCAGCCTTAGCACAATCAACACCTCAGCCAAGGCACCTGCCCTCCTCCTGTGGCGGGAGTGCCTGCTAAGTTCACACAAGTAGGGAGGATGGCTTACCCAGCCATGTAGGAGACAACCACAGACGCAAACCCACAGGACAGTTTCCAGGCCCTGAGACCCTAAGCTGCAGCTACAGCAGCCCAGGTGCACCCTGAGTTTTGAAAGATGTAAAAGTCAGAGAGAAGCTTCCACAGTTAGGGGCAGGCCAGGAAGACGTCAAAAACAAAAACCCTAAGAAAAACACCCCGCAGGTCAAGACCTGGCCGAAGACAACTAGAGACCTGGACACCAGCCGGGATACCACCGGCAAGGAAAACAAGCCGACCATTGAATAAATGTCAATTAAGCCTACAGCAAACAGCACAGCCAATCCACTGAGACAGAGGGTTAACAGATGCGAGGGCGCCAAAGCGAGCTGAGGGGAAGTGAGCATTGCAAGAAGCGTCCCGGAGGGCGCAGGGAGGCTTGGGGATCGGAGGAAGGCACTCCTGTCACGCACCCTCCACCTGCGGAGCCCGAGACTCCTGCTAGTCTCGTGGAATCCTCAGGACCGGGCCCACTCAGGGAAAAGACCTCGCGGAGGTCCGCTGCAGGACAGCTGCGATCCTCCGNTAGGATCTTCGGGTCTCCCGCTTCCCGAGAGGGTGTGTCGCCCGAGCTCGCGTATTCCCGGTGGGTAGGCTTGGCCGCAACACAAGGGGGTCTGTGCACAGCAGGTGCCTACTGGTTGTGGGTGATCAGCGCGCTGATCAGCTCCCNCACGGTCCCCCAATCCCGCTGCGGCCANCGGGTCCCCAGCTATGGTCGCACGCGCTCACCGAGCATCTCCTTGCGTCGCTGCGTGTGTGGCTGGTCGCTGTAGACCCACTCGAAGTCGCTGCGGCCCTCGCTGTTGCCCATGGTGGGGACACTGGGGCCCGAGCGCGCTCCGCTGAGTTGTGCTCACCTGTCGCAGGGTGCCCGCTGGGGGCGGGGACCTAAGGACCCGGGAGGGGGCGGAGTGGGGGCGGGGCCGAGCCTTCGGCGCCTCGTGGGCGGACCTGGGGCGGGTCGTGGTGGTCCCCCGGAACCCAAGAGGCCTGGGTTGGGAGATGCGGCCGTGCCGGCACCCTGGCACCCCTGCAGGAGCCANGCGGGACACCCAGAGTCCTTGNCTCCCTGACTGCGTGGTGATGCCCACTGCCACTTGCAGGCTGTGCACTCCGGTGCGCACCTGTCTCCACGCCTGNCTGGCCTCACCGCGGAGCGCAGTTCACTCTGTGCTCTAGACTCTTGGGCATTTGGGTCTTCTGATTCTGGCGTCCCGGTCTCCGCCGAGGAGTAAGTGGAATGAATGTTGGGGGACAAGGAGCTGGGAAGAGGTGCCCGCAAGCAAGGAGCGTGAGACAGGCAGGCCCCTGCAGTGTCTTCCCCTGCTTGTCCCTTTCACACACCGCACGCACGCACGGCTGAGGGACATAGAGACAGAACAAAAGCACGGAAGTGAGTCAAACATGAGGAATAGAGGTATAGACATGATTCAGGGTGATCTGTGCCAGGGCTTTGGCTTTGGAGCAGTTTTTGCACTGGACCTTGTAGGGCGAGCAGGTGAGCAACAGCGAGAGAAAAGGGAGGACGTTGATGGTTAAGGGAAGAGCAGGTGCAAAGCTGGAAAAGGAAAGAGCAGCCTCNGACGTTCTTCAGGTGAGGACTTGGGTCTGTGGAGGTGACAGAAGAGACCTCATCTGCTCTCCACCTGCTTCTGGTGTTCCAGAGGCTTCAGAGCCTGGACTCTCCGTGGCCCTGTCTGGCACAGCAGCCAAGGCCACCACAGGCAGGCATAGGATGGAGAGTGTCCTCTCCTTCCTGAGGCCCAGGAGCATGGACCACTCTCAAGTCCTGGCTGGAGGTGAGGAGAAAGACTGAGACAGTGACATCTGGGTGGGGAGGGACACCAAGGACCGCTCCACAGTCTAGTGAGGAAGACACTCAGCCAGACACTGTCCCCACTGCTGTGTAGGGCAGGGCCTGTGTCACAGAGCCAGAGCCCATCGCTGCCACATCAAGGATCCTCAGCTGCCATCCNACCAGCTGTCAGATGTGGGAACTGGGCCAGGTGAGAAGGCCTTACCTCAGGCACGCAGGAATACAGGCAGACCTATATCAGGACCCAGCCCCTAACCTCTGGCCTGGAGAACCTCGCCAACATCAAAGCACTTGCCATGCGCTAGCCTCCGTGTTGACCTCTGTGATTTTCCATCTTGATGCTTGTACCTGGGTTCCAGCTCTGCCCTCTGGTTACCACCTGCTGGCTTCCTCAGGCCCCGGTCAGGGTTAGAAAACATACTCTTCACTTGGGACACTACCTGCCCGGAGAAAAATAAGCCAGGGTACTCAATTCATAGAGGGGACAATTGAGACCAGAGAGGACTGAGGTATCCAGGCAATGGTGGAACATACCTGTAAGCCCTGCACTCAGGAGGCTGAGGCAGGAGTTGCAAGGATGAGGTCAACCTGGGCTATAAGGTAAGACCCTGTCAAAGGAAAGAGGGAAAGAAAAAAAGAAAAAAGGAGTTTGGGGTGTTTTGCATATAGACGTCTGTATCTCTGGTGTCTCCATGAGCAACTCTTGCCACGAATAGAACAGTGGTCCTGTAAGATTATATAGGAGCTGAAGCATCCTACGTCCAAACACCATGGGAGCACATGCATGCTCACAGTGTCTGAAGGGATGCTGATGTGAGATGTGTAAATCCACAGCATCCGATCACGTGCNGTGGGTCACAGTCCGTGGTAGTATTACCAGGCTGTGCACTCACTGCGCCTCACATTGTCTTTTCCCACAGTGTTCCTTGTCCTTATTAAACAGTAGATAACCCTTGCCTAGCATCACAAGGCCCCGGTTCCATCCACCTCATTGTAAACACCGTGTAGCTGTAAGGTAGTGTACGTCTGGTGTGCCCTGTATCTCACTGCATTGTCTCTAGTGCACCATTTAATTAGGTTTTGTGCATTGTGGCTTCAGGAGCAACAGACATCAATACACAGAGGTTAGAGGCTAGGTGCCATAGGGTTGTGTAAACATGCTGTTACGTTGTCCTNTTAGCACAATGGCTAAATCCCCTAACCACGTGTATTATGAAAAATGTCCTCACTTGACAGTGAGGACACACATACACACACACACACACATACACACACACACATACACATATACATATATATATGATTATGCAATTATGCATAGTCTGTATTAGACATGCTATTTAGATCCTGGTAAGTTGGTAAGCAGAGACTCTCATGGCCTGGAAGTGAGAGGAAGCTTGAATGGCAGCTACCTCAGTGAGTCCTTGGCATCCATGTCCCTAGGCTTGGGAGCAGCCTGTGGTTGCTGCCTGCTGGTTCTCACTTAGGACCTGATTATCATCATTTTTCATATGGTTCTGGTGTCAGAAGTTGTCTGAGGACTTGGGCACTTCCCTCGGTGACAGAAACCAGCCCAGAGTGCATTGCTATCAAACCCCTGCCCTTCAGAGCCAACTTCCTGGCTCATGGCCAGGATCCAGAGTCAGTGGCCTCCCAAGGATGTNACTCCAACAAAGAAAGGCAACCCTCCAGAAAGGGGGAGAATGGGTTTCCTGGGAAGAGTGGGGACAACATGGCCTTCCAAGAGCCTGGCATGGTGACATAGAGTGTCGTAATCTCAGGCCTTGGGAGGCAGAGCCAGGAAGGAGACAAGCTCAAGAGCAGCTACATAGTAAGCCTCAAAAATAAATAAAATAAATAAGATAACACTCCCCAAGGTGTTTCATGCTTGAAAACAAAAACCAAGGTTGGGAATGCATCTCAGTGACAAGGCCTGGTTCCATCTCCACACAAAATAAATATTAAAAATCAATCAATCAGTCAATCAATCATCAATAATATACATCAACTAAAAATGATTTTAGAACAGCACTCTGGCAAGCCAACATTCCCTGTTCTCTTATTCTTGGTCAACCCAATGGGAGGAGTCCCATCAAGAGGGTCCTGCACCATGAATACCAACATGCCTGTCCCACCATGATGGACAGCACCCCCCCAAAATAAATCCTTCCTCCTATAGTGGCTTTCAGGTATTTGGTCGTAGCTGTGTGAAAAGCAACTAGGCAGTGTCTCCTGGAAAGGATCCCTGGCTACTTATTAACTCGAGTGCACTTAGTCCTACAGGGTTGGAAAAATTATTATTTGCTGCGTAGGTGAAGTAATCGATGGAATTTGAGCTAAAGACATTTTATACCTAGATAATGATGGGCACGATGTATACGCTCAGAGAAAGGTCATTGCTCCATTGATCTCCACTTCTTACTTTGCGACAGAGACTCTTGCTGAACCCACAGCTGCTGACTGGGCAGTCTTAGGCTGGCAGCTTAATCTGAGGAGCTCCGGTCTCCTCATCCCAAGTACTAGGACTGCAAAGCAGCCACCATGCCAAGCTGNAGTTCAAATTTTATTATCATTATTATTACTAGTGTGTGTACATGATGGAGGAGGTGCATGCCCCTGTAGGTATGTGGGGGTTAGAGGAAAACTTTATGGTATGGTGTGGTGCTTAGAATGAGAAATGTTCCCCATAGGCACCAGTATTTGGTCCCAGTTAGTGGTGATGTCTGGAGAGGTTTAGGAGATGTGGCTTTGGTAGAGGAAGTACATCCCTGGGGGCGGACTTCCAGAGTTCATAGCTTCTCCCTACTTCCTGTTCACTCTCCGCTTGGTGCTCTCAGTTTCCTGCTCCTGCGGCCATGCTTGCCACTCGATGCTTGCCTCCCTGCCAGGCTGGACTCTGGCTCTTCTGGAACCATAAATCCAAATAAACCCTTTGTTGGTCTTAATGTGGTGGCAGTGCAATGTTAGCGGCACTGTTTACTGTGCAAGAAAAGACATGAGGTACGACGGAACCCATTATCAGAGTTTAATTAGGAGGAGGGAGGGACAAAGAGAGTGTGCTCAGGCCTGTGGAAGATGGGGGGGGGACGAGCAGAAGAGAGAGGAGGAGTATGTGAAACAGCTTCTTAAGGATTCCACTGCACATACACATATAGGCTTACAGAGCTATGCCACACTGCACACGAATTGAGTGATCATGCAGTGCACAAAGGATTACATAGGACATAAGGCCCCTTGCTTGGCTACTGAACTGCGCATGTGTGGTCATGTAGCTGGGGGAGTGGCCAGGAACTCCAATATTCCAGACTCTTTGCTTATTATAAAAAAGGCCAGTAAACAAGAATAGGGGAACTGTGTCTCCCAAAACTGTTTCCAACTGACTTGGTGGGTGTTGGTTGACTCTTGGGAGGTAGGAAAGGGGGCTTCTGAGGTAGCCAGGTGTCCTGGAATGGTGGGTTGTCCTCTGCTGCTTTGGGAATCATCCATCATCCTTTTCAGCTTGGGACTTCTGTGGCTACTTGTGTCTGAAAGGGTGCTGGTGAGACAAAGAGAGATTAGAGAGAAAAAAGTTTTACCTGGGGGGGGGTCCCAGGTGAGGGAGGGGATCCCAGGACCAGGAAAGTTTGGGTTATACTTATCTGAAGCAGATCTAACCTGTCAAGATGGGTTCAGGCTGATTCTGGAGCTTGGAAAAATTCTTAAACATATTAAGAAGTGGCCATGGGAAATCTAAAATCTTAAGCTGGTGGTCCTGTAACAATTAGCTGAGTAGTTAATTAGGAGTGGGAACCAGGAAGGAAGGGCTTGTGGGGTGAGACCTTATTCTTCTGGAATTGGTGACAAGGCAGTTGGTGTCCTCTGGAACTTGAGAGAGTGAGAGAACAGGGCCCTGTCTGTATCACTGTGCATGAGGAGGAGAAGGGGCTCTGCTGACAGGTCTGCAGTGAGGCAAATGAAAAGCAAATGAAATGAAGCTCCTTTCTTAGCTAGAAAATCTCTTCCCATTAGGGGCACTGGGCAGGTTGGCACAATTGAAAATGTGTGGGTGCGAGGGATATCCCTGAAAATACAGTTAAGTGGTGGGGTCTGGTGGGGTGGGTAAGGCTGTCCCCCCTATCCCGACAATAGGGAAACGAGGAGCATTGGGACCCCAAAANCTCCCTCAGGATTGAGTAAGTGGCTCAGTGTCCAAGAGGAAGGAATGGATCGCNCCATGCTGCAATGGCTGTCCTAGGCTNCTTGTGAGCCCATGGCCAAGCATAGGAGATCTTGGTTTGATGTCCTCATGCCACGAGGTGCATGAGGGCAGTCAGCTGACCAGTGTCCCTTTGGTGGCACTTCAGACAAGGCCCAGTTTGGCCCCAATGGGGCAGGGCACACAAAAGCCCAGTGGCCTTCTCTACCACTTAAAACAGGGACCTGGAAGCCTTTAGGCAGCTGCCAGTCAGATAGCATGTGCCAACATTTGGCAGTTCTGTTCATGGGCTTTGTTATCTCTCCCATGGTACCTTAAATGCTACAGCTGAGACTCTGNCTGTGGAAGGGGCCATCTCTCCAGACANAAGCTTANCCCTGATGTTGGGGAGCTCTGGGAGACATGAGACAGATTTTATTCCATATTTTGAATTACGTTTTTTAGCTTTTGATAGTTTACTGGTTTGAGGGAAGACTTAAGACCCACGAGGAGGCAGGTTGTAAACTGAGCTCTGGCTATAGAGCCATCTGGGTTGTTTTAATCTCAGTGTGGGTCCTGACCAGGAACTGCCTCAGCCCTGGGTGGGTGGGCAGCATTGGTTTGATGAAACCCATTTACATGCATCCTAGCCTGCTTCCAGACCTCTCTGTGCTTCTCAGGGCAGCTTGAGAATGAGTGAGAGGAAGAGTGGAGGTGGCCAGAGTTGGGCAGGAGCAGCCTGTCCAATACCAGAGAGTGGAGTGGAAGTCAGATAGTTGGAAGTTCAGGTTTAGGTTGCATGTGGGTAGGANAGAAAGACTCAGAAAGGGAGGGTTCAGAGCTTAGGTAAAAGCTTGGAGATAAGGTAACTCTTTCNTTTGCCCATTTGCTGGCAGGAGTTACATAATTTCCATGAAATANTGGAGTCCAAGCAGCCGTTATGCGGCCATATTTATTGGTATATCTAAGGCATTTGTCAGAGGAGGGAGTGGAACCAAGAGGAGGAAGCCTTTATGTCCCATGGCTGCAGCTGAGAGAAAAAAATAAAAACTAAAAAAAGAAACGGGATCAGACTCTAATCTCAAGGTTAGGGAAGAATCTATCAGCATAGGTTACCCCACCCTTCGTCAAGATGGGGTTAAGGGCTGAGAGCATGCATACCCGGAGGACACCCCCCCACCCCCTGTGTCCGACAGCATTCACTGCTTCATCAAGCGAGAGAAATGAGTTGTGGCGTATGAAGCCCAAGGACCCCCCCAGAAGTCCAATAGTGAGAAATATAACTCAGGCTACAGTCATGGGAAATGGCAAGGGATTGGGAAGGAAAAACTCAACAATCTGAGCAGCCAGTGTTGTGCAGAGCAGTCCCGGAGGCCAGGCAAATGAAAAAATCGAGCAGTTGTGGATGGAGCAAAACCTTGGGGCAGGGTCCCAGGCACAGAGCGCTGGGAAAGCCTGCTTCTTCATGGCGTCAATGGTGGTCTTAATGCGGCGGCAGCGGTGCAATGTTAGTGGCGCTGTTTACCGTGCAAGAAAAGCCATGAGGTACGATGGAACCCATTATCAGAGTTTTATTAGGAGGAGGGAGGGACAAAGAGAGTGTGCTCAGGCCTGTGGAAGACATGGGGGGCAGGGGGCAGAAGAGAGTAGAAGAAAGAGGAGGAGCCTGTGAAACAGCTTCTTAAGGGTTCCACTGCACATGTGCATATAGGCTTACAGAGCTATGCCACACATGCGAGTGGATTGCATGATCATACTACGAGCGAATTAAGCGATCATGCGGTGCATGGAGGATTACGTAGGTCGTCAGGCCCCTTGCTTGGCTACTGAACTGCGCATGTGTGGTCATGTAAGGGGGCGGGGGCAAGGGCCAGGAATTCCAACACCCTTCCTCCTGAAAGTAGCCTTGGTCATGGTGCTTATCACAGCATCAGGAAGTGACTAATAAAAGCAGGTCCTCTCCTTCCACCTTTACACGGGGCCTAGAGATTGAACTTAGTCATCAGGCCTGTGTGGCAAGTGCTTTAACCACCAAGCCATCTCCCTAGCCTTCTGTTATTTGTTTGAGTTGTTGACACTGTGGAGGGGCCCCAAAACAGCTAGACCACTCAGTTGCCATGACAGGCTTAGGGGCCTAGACACAGCTTCTGTGACAGGCTTACTGGCAGGCAACACCCAGATCCAGGAAAAGCCTTAAGCTNACACTGCCCAGGGATCCACCCAGGGATGGGGAAGTATCTAACATCCCAAATATTCCAACCATTAGGTAAGGTGGCCAGATGCCCTTGAGTCTAGCACACACCTGTTTTTGTTTTACAGATACCCCTAGACAATTGTCAGCCAATCAGGGTCCTGAACCCTGGAAATCCCCTCACTCCAACCTTTTCTATGATAAAAACCCCACCCTGCCTGGGCTCAGGGCTCTCTGCTCTCACCACTGGGTAGGACAGACAGACAGACTAAGCCCCGGAGCTTGAAATAAAGGCTCTTTGCTTTTACATGTGGGATTCCGTCTCCATGGTGGTCTTTTGGGGGTCCCTGTGTTCTGAACCTGGTTTCCTGGTATGTCAATGGACATTATAGTTGGCCATCTTGCCTCTATGCCAAGGAGTTTCCTTTTGATCCAGCATTTCAGCCTTTTCTGGGCAGGCAACATGGGACAAAGTATTCTTT
>LZPO01055317.1:27437-44279 GCA_001675575.1 Neotoma lepida
ATGGACACTTGTCCTTACATGGGTCCCTTGGAGTAGCTTCTACCCTGACATCATATCTAAAAACTTCATGTTGCTTTTTAATAAGTGATGAGAATAATCTCTTGACATGGATCTGGCTGAGGAGTTATTAAGTTCTTAGCAGTCAATTAAAAAATAATAATGGTGAAAATCATCATCGTCACNATCCATCACAATATTACCACTATATGACAGGCATGGGACATATACTTTATATCTGTGAGCTTATCCCCTCAATACAATTTTTTGAGCATTTTAGAAAAAAACAGATAAAATACTGGATAAATATTTTATTTTAATTGTCATTAGTGTTTCTGCTTGCCCAGCATCAATNTCTTTATTCTGGTAAGAGAATTCTTTCTGTAGAGGATGAGATAAGTCTAGAGCATCAGAGAGATCATGTCTAGTACAAGAGCATGGTAGGTCTAACAGAACACTCAACAAAGGANACTCTCATAAAGAGGTAGCTTGATTCTGTGAACAAAGCTGTAATGAAGCCACTCACTTTCATCTCTATGGTCTCTTTTTGCNTGAGGCACTGATTTGTTTGTGTTGTATAAGTTGGTATGAGTTGTATTTCTTTCACCCAAAAACCCAAACTCTCAGTCAGAGCAAGTATTTGCTATGCTGGTGAGCTATTAGAGTCTAAGAATTAAATTTGTTCCTTGCTCTCATGGAGCCCAGAACCTATTGAGGAAAACTAGTATGAATGTGTCAAGGCTTCCAAGGGAAGAACATAGATCTCCAATGCCAAAGTTTAGCAACAGATGCACATCACACCAGATCTGAGAGATCAAGGAAACTCCCCCAGAGAAGGGATGAAGATGAGATATTCTAGAGCCAACAGACATATAAAGAAAGAAATTCCAAGGCACAAACACAACCCTTGTTCAAAATCCCTTCTCCTTATACTATGCAAAAGGCATAGTATAACTTCTAACTTTTAGTTGATTAAAATATNCAACATCAAAGCCCAGTTCTGTACAAATCAAGGCATCTCTAGACAAACATATATGATCTATTGATTTCTCAAAGCAATGAGAAATCACATATGATGAAATGGCTAGACAAATGAAATCTTCATGATTGTGCAATGTCAAAAGTTATCCAAGTGATGGCTACCTGGGGTGGGGTCAGGGATACCTAAGAGTCTGAGGACCTAAGAGTATAAGAATAAGCTAGACAGCAGGAGAGAATTCTGCCAAAAGGGTTGAAGCATTAAGAGTGCTAGGGGAAGAAAATGACTTTAGGGGACTTAGTAAAATCCCATGAGCTTGTAGGCATCAATGTTTTAAACCTACAGAATACACAGTTGTTATTAAATGTACTCCAAGAGCCTTATACTAATTTTCTGAGANATGCCTCCAGCCTAGTTAGTCAGAGCTTAATTTTGCCATATTCAAGCATCAGATACTCATCAAATTCTGAAATTGTAACTTGTCTATAGAATTTGATTTTTAAATAGAGCCAGAAACTGAAGTCTAGGTTTCTCACCATACAGAATGTTGACATCAAGTGATGCTTTTTAAAAATTAAACCATAGTCTCAAAGTTATTGACAGGCATGTGGATGCATGTAGAAATGATTGGTGTTATGATTATAATNTGTGGTTCCAAAGCACTCAAGACAAGTGGGAATGTATCTTTCAAAGAAGTGTTCTTGGTGGGTGGGAAACTGCTTCCTTTTTTAAGTTGTCCTTGTAACTACTANTCACTCTTTTACCCTGAATAGTGATAAAATTTGTCCTCGGGCTGAGTTTTGAAAACAATGTAAAGTCGGCTCTAAGTCATGAGAATAAAGTCATTAAGTTCAGATTTCACTTTGATCTGAGATGGGAAGCAGTGAGGGTTTTTTTTTTCCCCTACCNTGCATACTGACTCTGGGGAAATTCCATATAAGCTGTGCTAGCTGGCCTTCTGTTACTGTGACAAAATATCTGAGGCCATCGACTTAAAGGAAGAAAGATTTGTTTTGACTCCTGTCCTTAGAGGTTTCAATTTGTAATCAGTTGGCTCTGTTGCTTTTAGGCCTGTGATGAGGCAGAACATCATGGTGGTAGGGGCATACAATAGAGGAGACTGGATACCCGTAGTANCTAGAGAGCAGAGGAAGTGGGCCAGGAAAAGGTAGGCACTGTATGGGAGATGAAAGAAGAATCAAGGAAGATGTTTGGGTCCCAAAATACCCTTGAAGGGCACTAGCCTGGAAATGAACATCATCNCTCTAGATCCCAACAACTAAAGGTTCCTCCACCTCCTAATAACATACCAGCTGGACATAAAAATATGATGGGGGGGTTGTATTTCAGATCCACTTCACAACAAGAAGCTACAAAATACATAAAAATTTTCAACAATGAAGATACCCGAAGTGTCATTGCACTAGGCTGACTACTCAGGACAGTTGTACAGTGACTCGTGCATAGATAATTTTCAATCACATAATGTACTAAATTGATTTTGAATTGGTTTGAATGTCTGATTCTCTCCAGTATTTGTAAGCTGGAAGTTAAGTGCAATGGTGATGACATTTAAAGGTGATAAAAAGATCGGCACTCTAGGAAGTGGTAGGCTACACAGGCTCTGTCCTTATAGATGGGATTAGCTCTCTTATGATGGCTACAGGAGGTAGTCTGTCCCCTCACTGTGTCCCTTCTGTCCTGTGAGCATACAAGANTGAAAAGCTGCCTTGGAAGCAGAAAATGATCCCTTATTAGACATCAGTGGCACTGTACCAGTGCCAACCTTCATGTTGAATTCCTCATACCCACAAATATGAGAAGTAAAATTCTGGTGTTTGTAACTTGCCTAGTGTGGTAGCTTGAAAGAAAATGGCCCCCGAAGGGAGTGGCATTATTAGGAGAAGTAGCCTTGTTGGAGTAGATGCAGTCATGTTGGAGAAAGTGTGTCAATGTAGATGTGGGCTTTGAGGTCTCATACATGCTCAAGATACCGCCCAGTGTCTCAGTTCACTTCTTGTTGCCTGCGAAGTATAGGACTCTCAGCTACTTCTCCCGCACCATGTCTGCCTGCATGCNGCCATGTCCCACCATGATGAAAATGGACTAACTCTCTGAAACTGTAAGCCACCCTACTAACCTCATTAAATGTTNTCCTTTGTAAGAGTTGNCATGGTCATGGTGTCTCTTCACAGCAATAGAAACCGTAACTAAGACATCTGGTCAGTCTTGGGAATGTATAATAACAGCAGAAATAAGCTAAAACATAATANTTTTCCGTGAATTGATCATCCCGAAATACTTTGGAGCCTCCATCACAACCATGCCCCAAACACAACAAACATTCCAATAATGATGTTAACCTCTAGCAATAAATCAAGACAGAAGCAAGAGCTGCATCCAGGTTTTGAGTTTTGGTTCCTGTAATGGGGCCTAAAGAGACCATGTGGCAGCAGAAAGGGGCAATGGGGTGAAAATGAGAAGGAAAAGAGAGATTTTTTTTAATGCCCAATTTTTGAACATTTCAAAAACTCAATAGGCTCTAACTAAATGCATTCATGTCATACTTGAGAAACATCTGGAAAAACANTAGAATAATCTAAAATTTCTTAAAGTTTTTGCTAACCCCCAAATCAAAGTTTTCTCAAAAACCTAGATTTTTGTTTTTCTACATGTTTGCTGCCATGAATAGTAATTTTTAACAATTAATAATTTGTGAATCCTGCTCTGACTCATGATCTAGTTTCACCTTTGGGGGAAGTGTGTTTGTTAACTTATATCATTCTAAAATTTCAAAGGAATTCACTAGTTTTCAACTTTTCAAGGGTAATGAAAATAATTCTGTTTACTATCCCAAGTCAGGAAATGTGCAAAAGTTCAACATAAACTGAAAAATTCATGAATGATAGAAGGTATCCCGAAGGCTTGGAGAAAAGAAACTGGTAACATACATTACGATTAGTTCTTTTCTGTATGTGCATTGAGATAAACTAGGGAAAANNTTTCAATTGCAAAACAAAAGAGAGAACTAAGCACTGAGACAAGCACATTTTAACATTGCAAACTTCTGGGTAGTGTGCTGCATGCATTTATTACAGTAGATCTTTAATTTCCACTTGGGATTTAAATGTCCTCCAGGAGAGTTCAGCTCGGGTCAGAAAGTCACTCTTTAAATTGAACACTAGGCTACTAACATTGAAGCCAACATTAATCTTAAGGAAAATATGGTAAGTACCAATAAATTTACATTTTTTCCCTAAGACAAAGGAGAACACATTTTAATTCATCCATTTTTTTAAACTGACCTAGCTCAAGTCTGGGACTGTATCAGCAAATCCATCTTCCCCGTTCTCTGTTAACAGATTAGGGGTATGCCATTTCAGGGTGGAATGCCTGTGAAGGAGCCTATATTGCTTTGCTCATNTGGAACTGATTTGAGCCAAGAAAAGAAGCAAGACTTTACAAGACCACAGCTTTCACAGTTTCTAGGCCAGCACACTCACCAAGAGTATAGTGGTTCCAGAGACTGAGACCTCCGAGAACCCAACTACGGTTTCCTTTCAGCTGAGATGTCTGTCATTCCATCTCCTCTCCACTTCTAAATTGAGGTAGAAAAAAAAATGAATTTCTAGTGAAAAGACTAAGGCTGAATTTAATAATCTCTTTCATTTACATTAAACATGAAAACAATCTGGTTCACTTTCACAATTCACNGGTCTCCTGTGTGGTCCCTGCCTCTGCTAGGTTTGCAGTGCAGCTGGGAAAACAGAAGTGACAGGGAAAGGCCAGAAGGACTGTGTGTAAGTGGGTACTTACTTGTGGGGTTCTGAGTGAACTCTAGATTTGTCTGTTATTATTGTCCAGCTGGAAGTGAGGTATGCCATGGGTATTGGTAACATAAATGCTTTTAAACTTTAATATCTTACNAGGCATGGATAAATTATCTTTCAAGCCTGATTACATATATTCATTAAGTCATGATATGCGCATGCAAACACACACATATTATTACTAAAACAATAAACTTCATGAAGCTGAAAATTTCTAAGCTGGGAGAATCCAAGTGAAAAAGGTATTTGGGANCTACATATAGCAGTAAGAGAGAGAGAAAATGGGTATATATACAGGGAGACAGAAGACAGAGTGAGACAGGGTATGCTAAGTTCCCACATCTGCAACTTGCAGAGACATGGCTAGTCTAGTACCTCCCAAATCCCCATGCCCTGGGCAGGGTAATGGGGACAGAAGCAGTCACTCTCGGGGATTATAGTGGAGGCTGCCTAGAATCATGGCGTTACATAGTTATGACCTACTATTTAGTAAGGACGTGGAATTTGATCCAGATCAACACTGATAGGATTTTGATTAAATGAGAGAGACATATGGTCTCAAACAATGAATATGGTGACTATGCACCCAAAGAAACAATGCTGCAGCCTGTTTGCATTTTGCTGGAGATTCTGAATCAGTTACAAAGAGACATACATCTATATCATCAAATAAGTCAATGTAAACAAGCACCTCCAAGTAGCTTGTACAACTCTTTTTGATCATCTGTAAATCACTTATTTAGATCCAGAGTGTCCCTGTAAGATATACATATATACACACATACATATAAATTTATATAATCCTTTTTAAAATTAATTCAGCTTTTGACAACTTTATATAAAGCATATAATACATTCTGGTCACACATCACTCCACCCGATCTTACCCTGTGCCCTTACTAAGCCTCCCCTCCTCCCACTATTACGTATTTTTGGTTTTGTTTTGTCACCCACTGAGTTTAACCAGGGCCGCCTGAGTAGGCATCAGTNTGAAGCTATTCACTGAGCATGGCTAACTGACCAGTGGCTGTACCACTAAAGACAATGACACACCTGCCACAGCAACTATCAACTGCCCATAGCTCCCCACAGAGACCAAGCCTCAAGAACACCTCCCCCATCCATGACTGAATATTGACCGGGCCAGTGTTTTTAATAATTGGAATAATTATGTATACACAATGTCCACATAAACAGTAAAGTTCTACAAAAATGAATTAAATTGAAGCATGTCCAATTCAATCCAGATAATAAAATGATTCTGATTAGAAATAAAAGAAAGCAGGCAGGCATCCCTGGAAACAGAGCTGTTCTTTTCATCAGAACAACTGAAGGGCCGCAGTCTATCCATGGAAGAGGAGACTGTGTACATGTCCTATGCAGGTCTTGAGGTTTTATAGAATGGAAAAGAGGGAAACTTGGGTCTGAAAAAGTCCATCTGCAGGTCAGTTCCCCTGCAACCTGGAAGGGGTAGACACAGGAGAGTTTGGTATGTGAGTCTCTTGATCGGAAACTTCTACAGATGTTATCACTCGGGTCAACTCTCCTGCCCAGAGCTTCTCAGTCCACTTGAGGCTTTTGGGTAATTAATCCTTCAAGAAATACCACTGGACTGGAAGCCAGAGACATCAACCATGTTCCTGGGCAAAGTCACACAGCTTCTCTATTTCCTGGCCTCATCTGCAAAAGCAGAAGTGAGGTCTGGGGGCGGGGGGGCTCTCTAAATGTTTCCCAGAATTCTGTAAACTTATTGACGACTATGTACCTTGGCTTAAACATTTCCGCTAACTCCATGGAATTTATAACATTAGTAATAACATATGTGTGTATAATCACTTTACTTAATGAAAATATGTAANTGAGCTTGCAAAATTTTTAAATTTCTTCATGTCTAGTAAGACGTTAAGTATAATACCATTTGTGCTTCCAATTCCCATGGTACACATCACTTCCAAGATGGCAAAGATAGCTGACAACTTGTTCTTAGGTCTTGCCAGTAATGAGTAAGTGAGCTTCTCTTCAGGAAGTAGTAGGAGACACAGCTTTTCAGGGGTGGGACTTTGATCAAGGACAGAGTTTTCAGACAATGAATTCAGAAATGCCAGAAGGCATGAGAGTTGTTGAGAATACCTCTCNCTTGCTGACATTGCTCAAGATTCTGGGTTCTTGGAATTATCTTCAATGTCATGGTGGCTTTCTAGTGGTCAGTGGGGATGCTTAGGATTTGAAATTATCCCTACAATCTCCAGCCTTTCATTCAAATTGGGTCTCCCTAACCCTTCTTCATCCAGCCCAGTTTTCTTAAATGCAGCTTTTAAATGCCTACTCCACCACTTTATCCCAGAGGAGAATGAGATGGAAGGAAATGGGAAAACATCTTAAAGGAAAACATACATTTAAAGATGATGAATACACATCAACTTTCATCAGAGGGAAGGAGAGGTTTAATTTACCCTTCTGTTGGCTTTCCATTGCTGGAACAAAATATGTAAGATCCTCATCTGTAAGGCCACCATCTTTTAAGGAGGAAACGTTTATTTGGGCTTATGAGTTTAAAGGGTTCAGTCCACAGTCACCTGACTACATTGTTTGGGGGCCTGTGGTGAGACAGAATATCATGGGGAGAACATGTTGTGAAGGTAGCTAGAAAGCAAAAAAGGAATTAAGAAAGGTCCAGAATCCCTGGATCCCCCTCAAGGGGATGCCCTCAATATCTTAACTTCCTTACATTTCCAGTAGGCTCCACATCCTATAGGCTTTGCTACTTTCCAATAGCACCAGGGGCTCGGAACCGAGACTTTAACACGTGGCCAGTAGGAACATTTAAAGTTGAAACTCTAGCAAGTCTGCTTCTGTCTCTCACTTCTTTGGTGGATTTGCCCACTTCCTCAATNCACAGGCTTCCCTTTTCCATGGGTGATATTTCTCTTCATTGTATTCCCCTTCAGTCATCCCCAACCCTGGTGGTGTGTAGCAGTTTCACCCAAGATTAAAACCTCTCATCTTGGAGAGAAGTTCATGAACACACAGGATGCTTAAGTGAGGGTGAAGCACTCTGTCCTCCAAGGAAGGTTCCATCCTCAAACTCAGGAAGTAAACAATTCAAATTAGCTCCAGGAAGTCCCAGAAACTGAGCAGATTCTCTAGGCCCCTCCTTCTCAAGATTACATAAGCAGTAAGAACAGCTGAGAGACACTCTCAGACCAGACCAGCTGCCCAGAAGACNCCCAGACCAATTGACCTAACCCAGAAAGGACATTCTCCAAACTATTGAGCTGCCTGCANGCTGTGCANTGTGCTCTGGGTTTCCAGGTTTCATGAGCTGTCACCCACACTTGGTGATGCAGTTGTCTTTGAGTCCTTTACGTTCCTGTAACTCATTACCTGTNTTCCTCTAAGAAANCCCTCACNCATATTCCTGTAAGTAACCCNAAAAGAACTCACTGCCTCACCAAGTTGGACTTNAGTAGTTTCTGTACTTCAGTTTATTTTTTTGGTCCCTTTATAAGGTGAGTCGTNTGGTCACATCTCCACAGGAATAGTGTCATATCACACTTGGCTCTGCGGAGTAGTCTGGTAGTCCTTCTAGAAGNATCTGTGGTAGGAGAGGTTACAGAGGTCTGTGGTGTTAAAAGGCAGGCTACTATCTGACTTCATCCAGAACAGTGGTTCTCAACTTNTGGGTCACGACCCCATTGGGGTCCATTGACCGTTTCACAGAGGTCACCGAAGACCATCAGAAAACACAGGCATTTACATTATGATTCATAACAGTAGCAAAATTATAGTTATTAAGTAACAACAAAAATAATTTTATGGTTGGGGGTCACCACAACATGAGGAACTGTATTAAAGGGTCGCAGCATTAGGAAGGTTGAGAACCACTGATCTAGAGCTAAAAATCGCCACCTTTGTATGACAAGAGTCTTCTGGGTATTTTACTATAACTAAAACAAAGNGAAAATGGAAAGCTCATAAAAAGAAGAAATAAAAATACAGGGTAGAAATGACATTGGAGAAAAATAATCAATGAGGAGAAAAACTTGATATAAAAGCGCCAAAGAATATTCTAGAATNTAAGGGGCTCCTATGTGAATGAGGTCTGGGGTCACCTTCTTCAAGCCTTTCTTAGCTTCTCTGGAACCTGGTCCNTTGCATTTGAACCTATAAGGCTGTAGTGGAAATCCCACCACGATTGAGTCCAGATTCTGGAGGTGTAACAGGCAAGTGGTTGTAACTTGGGAGCTTGGACTCCAGAGTTATGGACCCAGAAGTTATAGACCTCCTCATCCATACCTGGTGCTGGTGTCAGAGCGCAGCCCACTGNGAAGTGCTGGGAGGAAAATCTGAAGGGCCGCAGGCTTGTGAGAAAACAACAACTGAGCCAAGGCACCCCTAGTGTGAAAAGACGCAGGAGCCAAAGCCCAGACTGCAACAACACTTGCCCTGCAATTCCAGCTCACACGGGGATGGCTGGCTGGACCAGTCATGAGCAAATGACTAAATCCTCCAAGAGATCCCTAAGTGGACCTGTGGGGTCGTCCCAAAGAACAGAACAGGACCATGTAGGGAGCTGAAAGGGCTTGAGGAAAGCATCTGCTGGTAAGTTCGCTGAACTCTGAATTCTGCACTCTGTCTTAAAGAGGAAGGTCTCCTCCCTCTTTAAGCAGCAGCTATGCAAATGATGGCTATTTTAAGGAGACATGCCAATTTTCCATTGGCAGACGGTGTGTTGTGATGGGTTCCATTGATGCTGATACAGTTCCATTAACCGTTTCACATGATCTTCTCCTGTCCCCTTGTGGCCACGGATGGACATTTGGGAGCCAGCTGCTTAGCGCAGACCCTCTTGGCAGAAAACAAAGCAAGGGGAGATGACAGCTGGGCTCCCATCTCATCTAGCTAGTCCTCGATCTAGACAATGTCATGGGGAATAGACCTCAATTATTTGATGGGTTTACAATTAGTCTCCTCTTGTCTGAAAAGAGGCACTCTTTTTGAAAAGGACCTATCAGTCACAAAAGGAAATTTAAGGGCACTTTGCCCCCTGCTGGTAAACTTTATCATTAGCAGAATTTAATACCAGAGCTTCTAGACGCCATGCATGGTTAATAGGAGACAGTCATGCAAGATTGCCAATCCTCCCAGCAGCTCTTACTGTAGTTACAGATCATCACCTCATCATTAATATTGATCTGACATATTGTTAATCTTTATGCTCGTACCCCCTCGTTTCTTTGCTTTAACCTAAGCACTGTTAAGGACAAAACTATCTGATCCCTTTGGGCATCTATGCAAATATTCTTCCATTCTTCAAAAGCTAGACAAGTGCTTTCATTTGAGGAGGTTGTCATCTTTTCCCAAATTTTACCCTCCAAGGAACTCTTTTACTTAAAAGATATGACTTCTGTTCTACCATTCTTAGCCGAGCTAAGAATGAACACTTCCTTATTCAGTGAGGGGAAAGGGCATCTAAATATAGATGCACAATATAAATTTGATCCTTTGCATACATTTGTATAAACATAAATAACATGCCTTAGTAGCAGAAGCCCAATAGGAAGCCTCATCCTAGTTTAGTTATGGAAGCAGAAGTTTTCTCCTCGGGGTCCCCTCCTCTTCCAGGATAAAAATAGCTACCTGCATATTCCAGGCAGGATCTCTCTCTCTCTTTCTCTGTGTGTGTGTGTGTGTGTGTGTGTGTGTGTGCGTGAGTGAGTGCGTGCGTGCGTTTGTGTGTGTGTGTCTGTCTGTGTGTGTGTGTGTGTGTCTCTGTCTGTCTCTCTCTGTGTCTCACTGTCTCTCTCTGTGTGTGTCTTTTTCTGTCTCTGTGTGTCTTTCTCTCTGTGTATCTCTGTCTGTCTCTCTCTGTGTCTCTGTCTCTCTGTCTCTCTCTGTGTCTCTGTTTCTCTGTGTGTGTGTCTCTCCTCTCTGTCTCTCTGTTTCTGTCTCTCTCTCTCTGACTCTCTGACTCTGTCTATGTCTCTCCCTGTCTCTGTCCCTCTCTGTGTCTCTCTGTCTCTGTCTCTGTCTCTCTTTCTGTGTGTCTCTCTCTGTCTTTCTGTCTCTCTCACTCTCCCGCCCTCTGGGAAACTCTGTGTCNTTCTCCCAGATTTTCCATTGCTACTCACTCCTGCCAGGTTAGAAAACACCTGCATGGCCTCTGCCCTTCCTCTTGGATAATACAAAAATATGTAACATAAACAATATCCTCAGAGACCAGAACTGTTTAAATCATCTTTTCTCTCCATATAAATAGACTTACTTATTATAGTTAACAGTATTTTATAGTACTTGTAACAGTTAATGGTATAGTAAAATTTTAATAAAATGGGCCTATTTTGGCATGGACCTCCTTGTGCACAAACTGGTCTGCCCTTAAAAATGACTGTAAGCTTTGTGTCACAACAATATTAGAAGCCTCTTGCCACATTCAGGCATTTGCTGTTAGTGGCCCTTGATAACTGAACTATGAGGCACTCTAACATGATAAAAACTAAAAAGAACTAAGAGCATGGTTATGGCTTAGTGGTATTCATTTATACAATATAATTCTTTACATTTGTAATTATCTCTCCCTTATAACACAGCAAACCTAAGAAATCACAATATCAAATGATTTTTGTCAAGATTCCAAAAAGTCTAGTGACCTTTGTCTAAGTTTTACACATTCTGACCTCTTAATCAGCCAAGATATGGCTCTGCCCTTTAGAGGTGGCAGAGAAACACCTTGGTTTTCCAAAATTCACCCTTCTTAGACCAGATGAAGCCATATCCTGTCTGATGGCTGAAAATGTATCTGTCTTTGTAGGTGCAGGTTTTAAAACAGCAGGTCTGTCCCATAATGCATTCCTACAGGGTTTTTTGTTGTTGTTGTTGTTTTGGGTTTTTTTTGTTTCTTTTTCTTTTTTCTTTTTTTGTAGTGGAACGGGGTAGAAGGGGAATATCTTGTTTTGTTGTTTGATCAAGGAGAATTTGAGTAAAAGTTTTAGATTTCACTCATTTTACCAGGAGCCTACATGCAAAGGATCAAACTCCTAGACAATGGTATGTATCACATGGGAAATCCTGAAGACATTAATACTAATGATTTATCACCAACTCCGGCAGAAGGAAGGAGAATTAAATGATAGCTGTGAAATAGGAAATAATGACGCTTAAAAGTTACTACTGTTCCTTCATCTCCTTGCAAGTAGATAGCCAAGGGATTCCTTCACTATCAACCAACAACTGACTTCTCCCACCTGTCAGGAAGCTAGCCAGAATCAAAGGTTTGTCCAAAGCATTTTAGGATTCTCTANAGAAGTTATATCATGGGCAGGGAAGCACAGCCCCAGGTCAGTTTGGATGGCTGTGCAGTGTTTNTTATTGTTTTACTTGTCNGGGTAATTGACTNACTTAGAGAAACTGAGCGTGTTAAGTCCACCTTTGCTTGGAGTAGTGCCATGCAGTCCGTGTCTCAACAAACACACTGGGATACTTCATGGTCAACCATATGGTAAAGGGTCTTGCAAAGTATCATTCAACGTGATCCATATATTTTTGGTAAGCTCCATGATCTTCATTATTGCCATTTAGAGGTTGACAGCAGAGTCAAGGCCTGCTGTCCTGCTGCTGAGGAAGGGAAGCCTGGAAGCCCTCAAGTCTCTGCAAATGACACAAATGCACTCTGTCTAGGGGATGATGAAAACAGAAAAATCAGCCTAACTGTGAATTGGAAACATGTATTTCAAAATCATGTGTTTAGCAGGTCCAAATAGAAGGTTTAATTGGTGTCTTGGTTTCTTTTCCTGTTGCTGTGATAAAAATTATGTAACAAAAACGCAGTGTTGAAGGTAGAGTCCATCATGGTGGGAAGTCACGGTTGCAGCTGCTCACATTATAAATAACACAATGAACCCCTGCAAGATGCTTGGATCGCTTCCTCCATTTTTGCAGTCCTGGATCCTGATCAGGAAATAGTACCACCCACAGCAGACAGGCCTTTCCACCTCAGTTAATGCAATNCAGATAATCTCCTACAAGCATGCCCCGAGGCCCACCTTCCAGGTGATTCTAGATTCTTTCACACGACAACTGATGCTCACCACCAGAACTAGGATTATCTGAATGACAGTGAGACACAAAAGCAGGAACTAGCAATACCCACTGGTATTTTTGTGGCTGATTTGTTTTCAGTCTCACTTTAACTAGGCATTTCCTCTTATTACTCTGTGCAGAAGTTTCAAGTCCCTACTCTCACGTGGTCACCTTTCTTACACTGAGTTGAACCACCACCATCAAAGAATAAACCTGATTCAGAGGATGGCCATTTTGAAATGATGTCACTCTTCCTAAGGGGCTAGGAAGGTCCTTAGATAATTTACTTGATGCTATTTTCCAGTCTTTCTGGTTTTGCATGCTACATCAGGCAAAGCAATATTGGAGTTTAATTTTCTTTAGTCATAAGAAAAACAAGTAAAACTCGCTATTTAGTTATTTTAACAGTGTTTTTTTTCCATAAAGAATTTTATAATAAACGTGGTATTTCCTTTATTCCTATTTAGTTCCAAGAAAAGTCCCCTCCAGGCACACTTAATTCAATATGTATAATACTCTGGATAGTTAATATTAATTTTAAACTAAATAAAAGTCGGGATATTCACAAAAAGAAATGTAAATGTATGAAAATTGGCTTTTTATTCTGAGAGTGATATATAAATGAGATCATTTTTTCTTCTATTAAACCAAAAGAGATGTAGCTTGAATGTAGCAAGCCAGCTCAGTCCTGGCATGTACGTGATGTGGCAGCATCTCCCATGGACCACATATGGAAATACTGAGCCCTAGAGCCCTTCTTAAAGAAATCAGTTCTCATATAATAAATTGTTACTTTACAGGCAACAATTGTATCTTGGCTTAGAAATGTACTACTGAGAACCTACAGTAAAATTTGCTAATTTCCCCCACTATTTAGTTTGTCTTTTAGGTCATTAAGTAAACACTACACATCCCAGCCACAGAGCCAGAAGGGAACTAAGTTAAGGTCAATTAGATACAACTGGGCATAGTAAATATAAACCCTTTAGAAGCNTCATTAAGAGACAACTGAAGGGAAGTTTTTCTCCAATTTTGTGCTGCTTGGAGTGCTAATGAACATAAACCTTTCAGATGGACAATCCTTGACTNCTTAGAGTCAAACTAGAAAACTAGAAGTGGATTGGGTCTGTTGTGCAAGTTTCCTCTGAGACTGAAAGTTCCATCCTGTNGGGAAGCTCCGTGAGCAGGAGGGTAAACAACTCAAAATAGCTTCAGGAAGTCCCTGAAACTGACNAGATTCACTAGGTCTCTNGCTGACAGAGTAAGCAATAAAAGCTGAGAGTCTTTCTCAGAGAAGGGAAACCAAACTACAAAGGCTCTCAGAAGAGCAAAAGCTGAGAAGACTGAGGTCAGACCAGCAGCCTGGAAGAAGCAGAAACCAGCCAACCTGCCTGGAAGAGGTTTAGAACAGAGTCACTTGGAAAGGACACTCTCCAACCTGTTGAGCTGTCTGCAGGCTGTGCAGTGTCCTTCAAGTTTCTCAGCTTTTGTGAGCCTTTATGTCATCCATGCTNTGGTGGGCCTTGGTGACGCAGCTCTCTTTGAGCTATTTCTGCTCCTGTAAGTAATCCCCCACCCATATTCCTATCAGTAANCCCAATAAAACTCATTGGTTCACAAAGTTGTACTTTGATGATATTTGTACTTTGATCTGTTGTGGGTTCCCAACCTGGGATGAGGAGATATGTATGTTTTATCTCCCCAGGAAAAGTTTTGTCACACAACAGGGTCCCATACAATGAGAAACTATAATGCCACTCACAATATTGTGGGTTGCCTAAATCTAGAAATTCATGCTTTCAAGAAATAGGTACTTNTCATTATGTCAAGGTCATTTCACTTTTCTGTTGCTCACAAACAACATGAAAGATGTCCAGAAAATCCAATTCACTAGAATTTCATGTTCATCTTCATATTGNGTCCATTTGACACAAAATACTTTCAATGTAACTATAAAATCATCAGAATCAGATTTTAAAGGATAATTATTGACATGAGAAGTGCTTATCATGTATGTCATTGTGCTGGTCAGTTTTTGTCAACTTGACACAAACCTGAACATACCCAGGAAGAGAGAATCCCAGTTAAGGAATTGCCTCTATCAGATTGGCCTGTGATCATGTTAAGGAGGGGGGTGGAGCATTTTTCTTGATTGTTAATGGATGTAGGAGGGCCCAGACCACTGTAGGCAGTGCCATCCCTGGGCAGGTTTCCTGGGCTTTCCAGGAAAGATAACTGAGCAAGCCAGTAAGCAGCATCCTCCTACCTCACCCTAAGGTCTCAGATTCAATTTCTGCCTCAGTTTCCTGCTTTGAGCCCCTGCCCTGGCTTCCCTTCCTGATTGACTGTAACCTATAANGGTAAAGTCTTTCCTCTCTAAGTTGCTTTTTGTCTTGGTGTTTAGCATAACAACAGAAAGCAAACTGGAATGGGTTATATGAGAAAATAAACTACAAGCAGGACACATTTTAATATTAAAAGAATAATGTATAGGCAAATGCTTGTTCACACTTGTGTCTGTCCTGTAAATATTTTAGTATTTATCTGGTATTTTTAAGAAGTTGATTTCAAATGTTCATTTTCCCCTCTCTTTGTGGGAAGTACTTAGCTACATAGCATAGTCCATCACTCCAGGAAATTTTGTCTTCTTCTAGGTATCCATCCATTACCCATATCCTTCTACTTACATATCTAAATGTAGCTAATTGTGTGTGTGTGTGTGTGTGTGTGCACACACGCACGTGCACACACACACATACAGTGTCTTGCTGAGGACGGAATGAGCCTATTTTGGTAATTACATGCTATTCTCAGGCAGTTGCCTTTCCCCACAGAGAACTCTACAGCCTTCCTGTAGGAAAGAATTTGATCTATTTTCCATCCTAAGGAGTTTCTGCCACTTCCTTTAGTAAGGGAGACTCTTGTGTCACTGATGCCTGTATAAGATGCTCTATGAAGTTTTGTCTTTTCCCCAGGAACAACTCTTCTTATCAGTCACAGTCCCGGAGGGGGGTAGGGGAAGAAAGGAAAGAAACAAAACAAAGAAGTCAACACTGGAGTAAGCAAAACCCACCAGGCATTGGTGGTAACCCTCAGCATAGCAGAGAGAATACCATCAGTTCAAGGGCAGCCTTCCCTACATAACCAGCTCAAGATAAGCCTGGGCTACATGCTGAGACTTTGTCTCAAAACCACAAAAATAAATAAGCAAATAAATAAATAAATAAATATTTTAAGTTAATTAGCAAAGCTTTTGGAAAACCTTGAAGCCTATGGCCATTAACTTTACTATTAATATGTCAATTCCTTCATTAATTCATGGATTATTCTTNTATTAGTCAATAACAGATCTCCCTTTAAAGTTTAGAAATCTTACCTGTGATCTGAAATTCTACCGTATTATATAATAAGATATGAGTAACCACTGCCTGGGAGTCACCACTACCTTGACTTTAAAAATCTCATTATGCATTATTCTCTAATCATCTCCACCCAGNACTGAATAATCTGCTGCCTCTGAGTAAGCTATCAGCAAGTATTGCAATATATTTGATTACACTGTGTAAAGATATGTCACTGAGATTGGTTTAATAAAAAGCTAAATAGGGGGACTGGGGAAGTGGTTCAGAGGTTAAGAGCACCGGCTGTTTCTCCAGAGGTCTTGAGTTCAATTCCCAGCAACCACATGGAGGCTCACAATCATCTATAATGAGATCTGATTCTAATGCCCTCTTCTGGAATGCAGGTATGTACGCAGACAGAACACTATATACATAATAAATCTTTTTTTTAAAAAAAAAAGCTAAATGGCCAATAGCTAGGCAAGAAGTATAGCCAGGACTTCTGGACAGAGAGAGCTCTGGGAAGAGAAAGGCGGAGTCACCTGCCGGATGTAGAGGAAAGAGGATATGCAGGAAGAGAGGTAAAAACCACGAGCCATGTAACATAGCACATAGA